>VWZF01007214.1:669163-722859 GCA_013396755.1 Sclerurus mexicanus | reverse complement strand
TGCCCTCAGCCCCGGGCAGGGCCGGGCTCGGTGCTGCCCTCAGGGCCGGGCCGGGCTCGCCCGGTGTGTGCCCGGAGCCACCGCCAGGCCACAGGTACGGGATCCGCGGCCCATCGCCCACCCCTCCCCCGGGACAGTGCTGCTGCTGCTGCTGTTTCGTCTTTACACTCCTGGCCCTTTTTTTCTTTTTTTCTTTTTCTTTTTTTCTTTAGAGTCTTGCACACGTCCGTGCCCTCTGGCACTCGGCGCTGGGGGCCCTCCCGCACCCCTGGGGCGGTGCTGGTGCCCCCGGGACAGCGGGAAGAGCGCTCCCGGCGCGGGTCTGTGCCGGGAGGGCCGGCCTTCCCCGGGGGGAATGAATCCCGGCCTTCCCCGGGGGGAATGAATCCCGGCCTTGCACAGGGTGATTCCCGGCCTTCCATAGGGCAGATCCCGGCCTTCCCCGGGGGGATTCCCGGCCTTGCACAGGGCAGATCCCGGCCTTCCATAGGGCAGATCCCGGCCTTCCCCGGGGGGATTCCCGGCCTTGCACAGGGCAGATCCCGGCCTTCCACGGGGCGGATCCCTGGGTTTCCAAGGACAAATCCCACCGAGGCTGGCCGGCGTGTCCCGTGTGCTCCAGCGCTGCCGAGCAAACATTGGTAGATCTGCAGTTCTCCCAGAGCGCTTTTTTGAGGTTTGAAGGGCTGTCACTGGGCTGTTTTCCATAACCGATGGGTAATTTGTTTTATAAGCAGCATTTGCCAGAAGTTTGTTGCAGCAAATCTTTAGCGTTTGCCCTGTGGTGCAACAGCAGAGTCGAGTTATTTGCGTTTGATGTAGGCTGGCTTATAAGTATTTTGTTTACCTCTGGTAGCTTGCAAAAGAAATAGATCAAGACATATCTTTCTAACAGTTTTAAAAACCTTGTGCTTCTTCGATTAAAGCCTCCTTAACTGTATAACTGTGTATGTAATTAAACTCTACTGAAATGCTGTTAGCTCCAGAGCAGGCTGATGTTTACAGCCTTCCTTTCATTGGGGAACGGGTGGGTGGGTTTTGGTTTCTCTTAGGCTGGCAGGGTGTAGCAGGAGGGGCAACAGAGGGGGGGAAGACTGGCAAGCTTTTCCCTGTTGTGGCAGGGTTAAGTTTACAAGAAAATGAAATGCATATATATTACCACTTAGGATAAAGGTAGATGGACTCTTTTTAAATTTGCCCTCTCGAATGGGAAAAACCCTAAACTCCAAATGGGAAGCAGGACTGGCTGTCTTCACTAAGATGACACTGATGCTGCTTAGAGCCTTTGCTCTGCTTTGAGAAGGAAAACTAATCCATTATTAAGCTGGATTTATCAGTGAGCTAAATAATTTTTGAGAAATTGAAGTAGGTTATGGTGGTGCTTGCATCAACCTTTTGTGTTTGGGACGTGGGGCATGTTTGAGAGACCATCCTTCTGCCCCCAAACCTGCCTTTCACTCAGCTGCTCCACTAAACTCTCAGGCGCTGGCACATCAGGCTTGTGAAGAGTCAGTGCTCTGGGGGTTTGTGGGTTATGTGCCTCATGTAATATCTTTGGTGAATTAAAATAAATTCTTAGTTTAGGAAATCGTGTCTCAGCATTGTCTTTGGTTTGATCAGCACCAATCGAACAACACGGTCATGGTTTAGTGGCTCTCTGAGCAGCAGCAGGAGGCTGAAGGGTTTGTATGTTTACCCTCTATTTACATTTCTTGGTGCTCTCAGTGCCGGTTGTTGGCTGATGACAAAGTTGGCAACTATTGAAGGGACTTTGCATCAGCTTTATTGTGATCAATGCCACAGAGCAGGGGATATCTTTACTGACAGGGATCTTGACGGTGCCCCACAATGGTAACATGGAATTACCTGATTCCTGCAAAATGTGAACTTTCTAAAGATGATAACACAGGGTTACTATAAAATACTGTCTTTCCAAAGGAAGTCTTTGCCGTGCAAGAGCACATTAAACTGTGTGTATGTCATGGCAGAATAAAACCAGAAAACTGGGAAGAAATGCTTTTTAAGAAAAATTATGTAATTTATACTGCTAATCTGAACAGAAACAAACCCACTTTTTCTTTGCTCTTGTAGAACAAGAACAGAGATACAACCGAAAATGGACACTCAAAAGGTGCAGAAAAATCAGTGTGGTAAGATACTTAATATAATTCGTCATTTATTGTCTGCATCGATTCTGCAAAGCTTTAGTAGACTGTGACAGGCCTGTCCTGGAGTGGTGAGTTGTTGGGAAATTTTGGGTACCATCCTGGATACCTAAATGGCAGATCTGATGGCAAGCTGTCAAATAGTAAATCACACCACCACAGGGTCAGTTTAAAAAAAAAAAATTGCCAATATTTACCCACATTTTTTTGTGTTTTAACTTCAAACCTTACAACGGTTAACAATATACAATACCTGCTGTTACTATTGCAGTAATTATCAAATAGGTATTTTTTGATTATACCCCGAAGAATAAGGCACAGATTTTCCAAGTTGTTTGCTTACCTGGGGTTGTATGTAGGTGCCCAGAAAATACTTTGTGTTTTCAAGACTCTGCTGCTGTGTGATTGTGTCTGCTGTAACTCAATACCATGTTGCAGCCTTGTGCTGTTGGATTCTTTCCCTGTTACTCTGTAGATTTTCAGCTGTATTTTCACTCTGAACATTTTAAGGTCCTGTATTATTCACTTTACACTTAAAGCACCTTACAATTACACATTGAATATTTAGTTATTTACATCACATTTTCTAACAGTTACTCATTATTAAAGGCCAGAAATATCAAGAGGGAGCTGTTACTGTAACAAAAGAAATCCTGCTCAAATAACAAACTATGGACAGGAGTATTTCTAGGTTAAGTATGCTTGTTATTTATGGATGGATAGAAGTGGCATAGCTCTGGTTTTATTCAACTTTTTTTTAATACTTTTACGTATTACATTTTTGGGCAGGATTTTTGTAATACTGAATATATAGAAAAGGCAACGATTTTCATGAAGTTTTTTGTGTTTGCTCTTAGATATGAAAACAGATCTGAACTTGCTGCTTGAATGCCTTAAATATCAGATGGACTGCCCTCTGTCTCAGAAAGAGGCTTTGATCACTATTTACTCAATTTGTCAACAAAACAGTAAGAAATGTTTTTCCTTGGAAACATTTATGTTCCCCAATGTATTTTAAAAAGCTGGTGACCACTGTAAAAGAGCTGTCCAAAGAATATAAGGGCTTGAGAGGTTGTAAAATCTTGGGGGGCTTTCATTTTACTAAGAAACAGAAGCAAAAATTTAATTTTTGTTCTCTTTCTCTGTTGTAGGTGAAGCAAGTGAATATTTTCGAGAAATTGGTGGTTTGATGTTTATAAGTGACCTTGCAAAGTCAAGTGCACATGGCATAGTAAAGGAAGCTGCTTTGTTTACACTAGGGATTATTATAGAGAGTAATGGTAATAAAGAATAAGTCATACTTTTTGTATTTCTGAGCTGTGGCCCCCATGTCATTATTTCTGCTTGTGCCTTGTCTCCATTTCTTTTTTGGTCTCAGAAAATGAGATCAAAGATGACCAGTTGGAGCCAGGGCAGTAAGGGAGCCACTGTCCCTCTGTGCACGCCCGGCTCTGACGCAGTGCCTGGCTGGTTTGTGCAGGCAGCACGTCTCCGTGTTACCCAGAGCTGTACTCGCCTCTTCCCCAGCACTTCAATGACTCACATTGCTCCAAAGCTTCCCAGCTCCTCGCTGGGTCACGACTCACTACAGGGGGAAGCTCTCAGTCACTTTACAGTCCTGTTTTGTTTCCCCTCCCTGGGTACTGGCCACAACTGAGACTTAATAATTTAGGATTATGAGCAACTTGCTTTAGGACTTAATGGTTTTCATCTTCTGTTTTCAGTGTATTGTCAACAGACTTTGTGTACTTCTGCATTGTTTGAAGACCTCATTCTATTCTTAATGAATAAGGATTCTGGTGTGAACTTGAAAAGAATGTCTATTTATGTCATCTTAGTACTGGTTTCCAATAACAGTAAGTTGGGGGGTTTTTCTGTGTTACAATATCACTCTTTTCTATTTGCCAATCTACCTTGTAAAATTTGGAATATTCAACAAGTAATGTTTTGGTAAAGTTAATTTATAAAGATGAATGTTTGCATATAACTGAACCAGAACTGTCTAAGTAGGTCATTGCTCACTGGTATTTCTTTAAACAGCAGAAAGTGGTTTAATTCTGAAAATATAGTTTAAAAAAATTCTAATGCAAACCAGTAGTTTCTGGCAGTGTGTAGAAAAGACCAGACATAGAAATAATGGAATGCTTTTACCAATATGTTGATGTGATTTTGTATTTGCTTAGGAAATGTGTGTAAATGTGTGTAAATTCAGCTTGATGTTAAGATTTTGTCTCAGGTTGCATAAGTGTCTGGAGTTGTGTGTGTTCTCTTGTAGAAAATGGGCAAGCCTGTGTCAGAGACACGGGGTGCATCAGCCTGCTGCTGCAGCTCTTCAGGTAAGCACACGGCTGCAACCAAGCAGGAGCTGAGGGACTGATTAGGACTGATGTCTCCTTGACCATTTGGGCCTTGCTTGCACTGTCCTTCACAGAACAACTCTTTCCACGGGTGAGATGAAGGTGGCAGGTGGAGATCCTGCCCCGTGCTATCAGCTGTGGTCCTCAGTGTGCAGTACCCTCTGTGCCTGTGTCAACAACCCTCAGAATGGTACGTGCTGCTCTGGAAGTTGTGGAAGAATTTGATTCTCCACCGTGGCAACAGTTTGGTTTCATTTTTACTGTTCAACTGAAATTTCACATTACGTTGTGATTTGGGGTTATTTGTTTTTATGTTTCCAGAAGACAATCAAAACATTTGCTGTTCAGTTTTCCCCTACGCCAAAGAGTGGCTCGAGAACTGCACAGAGCCTGACATAGTTCGTCCCATTTGTTCGTTTGTGGGTCTCACAGTTGCCAATAACTGTAAGTGCAGCTCAAGCTTTACACACTTTGGATACCTTTTTTTTTTCTTTTTGTCAATCTCTATGAATTCATTTGCTGTTCTTCCAGCTTTTACTCTGAAAACTATATTCCACCATCCTTACTTACACTGCACTGTGCTTAAGTCCACAAGTAGCCACAAACAGGTTGCATTTCGTAAGGTCAGTAAAAACTAATTTGAAAGCTGTTTTGATTGAAAGTATTTTATAAATAGAAGTCATTATTGCATCACTGAAAACAAAGACTTAGGTAGAACTGGGGCATAGTGTTTGCCATTTGTATTCATGTATGAGCGTCATTGTTTCCTGGGACTATTTTATATGACAGTTACTACATTTCTTGAGATTAATATATATCCAGCTCCTGTTGTATGGATGGAAATGTAATGATTGATAGATGCACAGAAAAACTGTGATGAACTTAATTGACACAGGCCTAAAGTAACTGTAAACTGTATTACTTAAAGCACGTTTTTCTCTTTTTTTTCCGCAAAGCTCATGTGCAGAAATATTTTGTTTCTATTGGAGGATTGGATACATTAGCTAAAGTTCTACTTGAGCTTATGCATGACTCCTGTTTGAGTCACTCTGGCAAAAAACTTGCAGTAGTAGTAACAAAGACTCTGGATGCCTGCATTGCTAATAACTGTGAGTGAAAGGACAGCTATCTTTTTTTATATATAGTAATTTTAAAATGCAATTTTTGAAGTCTTGTGTTGATGGAATAGTTACCTAAATGGATGCTAAAAGGCCATGAAGTTATATACATCATTATATACATCCTAGGTGATGTTTCAGATTTTATTAAAATTGAAGGGCTTATATGAGAAGTGATTCAGTTCATCTGAGGTGAGTTACTTTCCCATTGTTGCTAAAATAAACATAGTGAAATTAAAACCATAAATAAGATGCTAGAGCTAGTTTTGGGTAAGCTGAGAACCGGGCATGGCAGTCTATGCCTGAATAGTAAACTTTGGAAGCTTTGGTAACTCAGAGGTGGGACTGGACAAATGTGGCCTGTCTGCGTAACACACCTTTGCTCTGGTTTGCTTGCTGGGTACTGCCATCCTCGAGAGGTCTCTGTATTCCATCAGAAAATCTGGAGAAGCCTGGGATCCTGATGGCTCTGCTGTTGGCCGTGGGTGTTGTATTTGACACTTCTGCTGTAAGGGCTCGCTGCTGGGAGCTCACAGAAGTTTAAAAGCATGCACCTGCACTAGGTTTGAGTGTAGGCTCAAATCAATGGGTATGGGACAGGATTAGGCTGCAGCATGGATGGACCAGCAGCTGCATTCCCAGCCTCAGGAAGAGATTGTGCTCCGCCAGAAACATTCCTGGCTCTTTTTGTGGCACGTACTCTGGGTGTCAAACCTTACTCGACTCCCTTCTCCGTGCTGGAGCTGATGAAGGATGTGGAGAAACTCAGCAGAGACCTACAAAACTTGCACGTGGCAAAGCCCTTGCTTGTCAGCTCCTGTCCCCCAGCTGCACACAGCACAGCCTGGGGAAGGGCCGTGCTGGGCTTGGGATAGCAGGGGCAGCCTGACTGCGCCGGGGGTGGGAGTCTGAAGAGTCGCAGGCAGAGAAGGGGAGGGCTGTGCAGGCCCAGGGTTTTGAGAGCTCTGTAGAGCTCCCCCGAAGAACAGCACTTCATACTGGCACTTATGATGTGGTTTATTTTCCTCCCAATTGTTTTTAACATCCTAGCTGCCGTGGGGGTTGTCTTGGCCAAGTATCACACCGTGTCTGAGCTGCTGAAGCTGCTGGCCAATGAGACACTGAATACAGGAGAAAAAGTCAGTATTATTCTAACAATTGGACACTGTACCGAAGTTTGTGGTAAGATGAGATTTTTCTTTCTTCAGCTTCTACTAAATTTTCATACGCAGCTTCTTCAGTGGTGCCATTTCATCAAGACTGGAACATGAGGGAAGGTTCTGTTAACTAATGTAATGTTAATACTCAGTAAAAAGTTTTCTATAATGTTCAATCTTTAAATTTCAAAACTTGTTAGCAGATGGTATCTTTAAGAGCTTTGAAAAAGCAGATGATTATACAAGGATTCAGAGCAGGGCTTAGATATCTCTGGGTGAAATTAATCCAGACCTAAAAACTGTTACAGTATCAACATACCAAATGAGTTGTCTTGAGCTCTCTTTTAATGGTCCTTGATATATACAGGCTCTGGCCTCTGGTTACACAACTATTAATTTTTTTAAAATATTATTGTATAAATATGTGACATTATTATACAATAGCATTGTTTTTGAAATAACACCAACAGTAAGTAGCCTTGAAATGTTTTTGTCAGGCTCCTCAGGGCTGGCCCAAGCGTATCTGGTAAAAATATAACACTTAAGTTGGTATTTGATGGTAGTACAAGCAAACAGAATGCAGGTTGAGACACACTGATTATTGTTCATTTATACTACTGTTTTTTCTCATGTATGTTCGGATACACAAGAACAGGAGGTTGTGTTCAAAAATTCTGGTTGATTATAATCCTGTGAATGTCCATAACATGTTCAATAATTTTCTCAGTAGGTCATAAATCTACCTTAAAAGACATTTTTTCATGAAGAATTATTTGAAACAAAGAGTATTGGAGAATGTCTTTTGAATAGAAATATGATTAAACCAACAGAATAAAACTTTCTCTTAAAATGTCAACACTGTCAAAATAATAATATTTCATTTTTGATTCCTTTTTGTATCAAGTTTAAACAGCACAGAACTGTTTTTAGCAAGTTGTCAGTTGTATGAATATGCAAATGAGATCACAATAATAATGAAATTTAGCTAGTGACATAGTTAACTAGGAGGAACAGAGTGGCTAGACCAGGATTAAACTACTGATTTTACTACAGTTTTGCTAATTATAAACTTCAAGCTTTTGGTATTTCTGCATCTCAGGGCTCACAGAAATGTAGTGTATCTACTTTAAGAGAATATAACAGGAGTAGAGATACAGAAGGCACAATTCGAACGTTTTAGGCAACCATTAAATGAGTTTAGAACTCCACCATATAATTTGTCTCATCCTCCAGTTTTCTGACAAGAAAATGGAGTTATGTTCCAATCATCCTGTGTGATCTAAAGCTCTGCTGTTGCAGGCCAGGTAGTAGGTCATTACAGCAGGCTTGCATCTGGAAAGAAAACATCTTTTTCAGAATTCCCAGAAAGTTACAGGTATTAGCTTCTGAAATTACTCTAAGATTGAATGTGCCCGAGACTAAACCTAATCTATTTTCCTTTACAATGCCCTGTTTTAGAAGAAAACCAGTGTGAGCTGCTTCAGAACAATGGTCTTCCACTTATGATTCAGGTGTTAACAGAATCTCAGGATGAGGAACTAATCAAAGCTGCTACTTTTGTGTTGCAGAACTGCAAGCGAATGAGTAAGTTTCCTGTATTGCTTTAAAAATGGCAGTGATCGTTTCTATCCCTGTGTTCTGCTGCTTTGCTGAACGATTTTGACTGCAGCAGCTCTGTAATTCCGTGTACTCCAGGAGGTGTTTGTTTTCTGCAGAGAAGCTGTCAGTTTGCCACCATGGACTGATCATGGCCTTTAGGCAGCACAAGGGCAAGTGAAAACTTCATCAGTGTTGCAATAATGCGTTTGTGAAACCTGTATATGTAGGGCCAGTTCTTAAAAGCTTTCCTCTCTATAAATTACGTGGCAAATGTGAACTTTATATAGAGAGAAGAAACCACTAGACAGTCAAACATGAAATCACCGTGACTACAATCATTTTGTAATATTAAGACATTTTGATCTTTCTTTTTAAAGTAGGGTGTATTTTGAGACACCCTGGTTAAGCTTTTGTTTGATTATCTGTACAGCACTACCAGTGAAACAGACACCTTGTCCTCTAATCTCTAGAGCATGGAAGGCATGCAATTGCTGATTACTAAATTGCTGATTACTACATTTATTTATATTTTTGTACTGAAACCATAACTCAGAATTTTGTTTGATTGAGAGGGTGTGGTGATTAGCAGTGCCCGTTAATATGGAATTGTTTTTTACAAAAGCAGAGACTTATACTGGTAAAGAACCTATAGAGTTAGGATTAAGTCAGTGAAAAAGTCATTTTTTACACAACATCATTGTGCAAACAGCTTGTAGTAACTACAGCTGCAATCTCACCTCCTGTAACTGCATTTGAAGTTTATATTCAAAGTATATATATATATATATTTATATATATTATATCATATTATTGTATTTATATTTGAAGTATGTTGAATTTATGTGTAAATTTAAATTTTACAAAAACTATTATTCACATATTTTATTTTGCATTAAATTATTGGTGCTGTCCTTCACCATACTAAAATATAATAAATACTAAGATGTTCATGGATAAAATTTTAAGTATTAATGTTGTTCTATATTTTATAAAGCTGAACTGTTGTCTCTGAAAATAAATGACAATTCATTAAATGTGAGCAATGCAGAAGAACTGGATGTGCAAGCCAGGAAGAGAAGTCTACAAGATTACTGGAGGAAAGCAAAAGAAATTTTGCACAGAATAAACTTGATTGAACAAGAACACAACGAGGTTGGCCTATTTACCAACGTAGGATAAAACTCAGCAAATCTTTTGAGTTGAGGGAGAAAGAGAAAGTAAACCCTTCAAATAATTTCAGTGTGGTCTAAAAATGCAGGAAAAACTTTGGATGTGTGTCAAACTACAACCTGCAACTTTTACCATTCCTGTAGATCACACCAAGTTGCATCTGTGCAGGGCGATCAGAGAATGGAGGCATCTGTGTTTTATGAAGTATTTTAGTTAATTATAAAACTGGATTTTCTACAAAATAGAGATCGTTTCTGTTGGAGAAACAAGTTGAATTTATTTTTCATTGTTAGATATTCAAATCTATAATTTTAATATTTGCATGCATCAAATGCCCATGACTGTGTGACTATGAAGGGATAGATGATAAAAAATGTGAACATAAGTTGGAATAAAGTTGTTTCATATTTTCTTTGTGGCTAATAGCTGCTTCATACCTCTGGGTTTGGAACAGCAAGTTTATGAGTTACTTAGATGGATCTTATGTTAAGTCCTTTCATTTCCAGCAGTGCCTTGCATTAATAGCAAGTTCTTAATAACAGCACCTTCAGCAGCACTGCTGTCCTCTTGGCTCTCAGCTCAGTCAGGGCTTTTTGGAGCTTCTCTGCAGTTTGCTTTACCTTCAGAGTTATGCTGGTCTATCTAGTTAATGTGTTACTAGATTCATTCAGCATTTCTGTAGAGCTTGTGTAGTCACTAAGTAGTATTTTTCAATACAGGCAGGAATACAAGGAGGAGGATTTGTAGATGGATCCTCAGTAGCCAATTCTGAAGCATTAAAATCCCATGAAGCGAATCCTGCTGATCTGAAAACATACACAGAAAGAGCATATAAAGGAGATAAGTGCCCACTGACTTTGAAGGTGGATGATCAGGTTCTTTCTCCATCTGTGAATTGTCCTCCCCAAACAAATGAAACAGTGACCTCTGTGGATGCAGCTTCTGCTCGACAGAGTGGGCAGAGCAAGGCTCCGTGTCCAGCTGCTGAACTGCAGACAGACAGTGCCCTGCAAAGGCACAGCACGAATGGAAACACTGGCTGTGTGCAAAATCAGTCTGTTCCTCAGGCAAGGTAAGTATCCTACACCTAAGCAGAAACACTACATTGATCTTTCTTAGTAACTTCCAAATTTAAAGCCAGCCTTTTAAATTCTGTGTTAGCGAGTGTGTCTTTTTGTTCTAGTGAAAAGACGTAGCCTTTGGTGACCCATTAGACAGCGTTCTGTGGAAGTGTCTTTGAGATCACAGGTCAAGGATTGTAGATATTGTAGTAAAAGCTTCTGATCTGTTTTCTGAATGGTGGCCAACTGGTGGGTTGTACAGAGAGCCTCTTACAGGCCTTGTTCTGGTGCCTGCAGCTCAGTGGTGAGAACTCATCCATGGCTTTGGCCTCAGAACTCTCACTGATGTCACAGATGAAGACTTGACCCGCTGGTTTGGACCAAACCACAATGGGTGCTGTAATGTGCACTTACCAGGAAAACAGCAGGGAGAGAGCTGCTTGAAAAAAGATGAAAATTAGAGTGGCTACAAACTGGGGAAAAAAGTTTCCCCACCTCCACTTTTGTCCCCTCATGGTCCATTGTTTCCCTGCAGGGGAAGAGAAAGGTACAGCCCTGTTTAGGCATTCCCTGTTCTCTTGCTCATTGCTCTCACACAAATGCTTATTTTCCTTTTCTTCTTTTGCTTCTCATGTTTGTCTTTCCTGTTAATAAATAAACTATTGATAGGCAACTTGCAATGAAAACACAGAATCCATTCTCTTACATTTATATCAGTAATATCCCTCCAGACAATCAATGGGAGAGGATGAGCAGAACTGTTTCTCTGCAGGAGGTTGTTTTCTTTTTGTTCGTTTGGTTGGTTTGGTTTTTTGTTTGTTTGGTGTTTTGTTTTATGGCTTTGTTTGTTTGTTTGTTTTATGTGGCTTTTGTTTGTTTTTTGGGGCTTTTTTTTTAGTTTCTACTTTTGTGGGTTTTTTTTCTCATTTGTTTGGTTTGGGGTTTTTTTGAGTGCCACGTTTTTATTGTGCTTTTTTGCTGTGGCTGGCTGCACCTTGCTGTGTGCAGTTCCCTTGTATGCATTATTGCTACTTTGCAACACCACAGAAATGACCAAGAGCCTGGCTGTTGTCCATGGTGCATTCGGGTGAAGTTGGCTTTGCTGCTGATCAGCGTCGTTTCACACAGCTTATATATTTTTGCTCTGGCCTTTGAAGCACAAAACCATTCTGGTTTTGTATTTTTAAAGTACAACCAAAAACCAAAAAGCTCTCTCCTTGGCTGTGTAATTGTGTGAAAACAGGAGTTGCTGCAGGATGACCATGGACTGGGGGTCCTTGCTCCTGAGCATTCAGAGGCAGTCAGGGACACAGAAATGCAGCATCACAGCATTGTGGGACCATGCTGGTTGTGTAGAAGTGGATCAGTGTAAGCTAAGAAAATCCATTACCTTTTAGATCATTTCCTACAAGTGGCGAAGGCTACAGTGTTTTGAAGACTTTGTGCAAGTTTTATGTGCACTGAGTAATCTTTCTGTGAGTCAGAATTGCCAATTCCCCTGGAAACCGGCATCCCTGGAAGCTCTGCGTTCCCCGGTGAACAGCACCGCAAGGAATGCTGATCACAGACCCCACAGGAATCACACACTGGGTGCCATAAGCCCAGGAACTCGGGATAATTAGAATAACCTTTTTAGAGCTTTATCTTTTATATATTTAATATGGTTTTTTGTGTTGCCATTGGAACGTGTGTAGTAATTTACAGGTAAATGTATGTTGTGACATTTTGTTCTTTTTAATTTGTTCACATTGTTGTCTTCTCAGTGAACAGTTATTTAAACAACCAGCAGAGCCTGTTAGGAATGGGAAACAGACATGCACATCAGGTACAAATAGATAAACATATTCCTTTCTAGATGATTTTGGTTTTAAGGAGATTTTAATTAGTTTTGTGTACTTTTATCACTACTTCTTATCAATTGTTATGTATCATTACATGACAGAGTAATTAATATCCTTTAAGTGGTTTGTGTAGCATTGGAGTTTTATATTGTGCACAAATTTACCAGGAGAATATTTATTCTACTTTTCTTCTAATGGATATTGTAGCTTTTTTCTTTTTAATTGATTTTTAACTATTCAGATGAATGTACCACAGATAAATGCTTCAAGTTTAGTCTGAATGCAGTCTAATCTTTAATCTGTACTGAGCAGTGAAAGCATTAATAGAAAACACACGAGGATGCAGGTTTGGTTGTGCCCCTGTAAGCCTGGGACAGAACCTACCTGGGACAGTGGCCTCTGCCTGAAGCCATTGCTACATGTTGAACATGTGTTGAAGATGAATGTTCTTCAGATTTGCATTGATCTTAGTCTGATATATTTATTCCAGAATTGTGGTCTGTTCAGTCAAATTTTTATTCACCATTTAGTAGATTAGTATTTGCCAGAATGGTGGCTTTACAGGTGACAGGCTGATCTCTGGTTATAGCTTTTTAAACTGAGAGTGCCTGTTATTCCAGTACATCCCATTCTTCAGCAGAAGATTCCAAACAGAAATAACATTTATAGGGCTTAGTTACGCAATATAAATTTACAGGGTTAATTTGCTGTGTTCAAGTTGACGTAATATCCTTCAAGAGAGTGATGAAAAAGCACTGAATTGAACATAAGTACTATGGATTTACAAAAATGTAAATGTGACACATTTAACTTGAGGAATGTCACTTGGATTTCTTGCTGTTACATTAATTAAATTTTAAGAATCTACAAAGAGAAAATGCAACTGAATGTAGGCAGACTGATGCAGGATTACCATGGCAAAAGAAGGTTACGTGTGCTTAGTGGTTTTTTCCTTCCTCATTTAGATCAGAATTCATCCTACTCAGAGATAACCAGGAAACACAAAAGTACTTCAGCTGCATCTTCATCCCGTAAAATGGCAGATTTAAGGTGTTCAGGTAAATATTATCTCAGGTCTTTCTTTCCAGAGTCCATCAAAGAAGCCTTAAAGAGTCAGCAATGCAGAAAGCGGACTGTGATTGCAGAAATGTTGGCACATCTGTCCTGTTACCTGTTACGTAAACCTTAACTACTCAATTTCCTTTTTCTGCCTCTAAAAGAAAAGGATTTGTATGTGGATTTTGTAGTCAAGCCCATGTTTTTTTCATTTGAAAACCCCAACAAAACAACAAAACCCCCATCAAACCCAAAAAGCTCCAAAGCAACCCATTGCCCACCTTGGAACATTATTTTTATCCAAGTTGTCAAACTAAATTCAACCTGAGCCTTTATCTTATGGTAGAATGTTACAGATATGTATTTGTGCCCTTCTTACGATTCCTCACACAAGTTCTCCTTCAGCTGATGCAACTTAACAATGAGAACATCTAAGATAACTGAACCATACATGACCCTGGGAATGTCCTCAAAAATAAACCGGAAAGCTTCCTGGGAGGGAATTCATGCCCAAGCTGGAATTCTCATTTATTCAGGTTACTACAGACAACTGCCACAACGCGAAGTTTCAAAGTATAGCAAAGACATACCTCATATTTTGGCTCCTGGATAAATGTGCAAATGGCACTGAGGCCCCTTTCTTCCCATCCCATTAATATTTATACTTCTGTAGAGGATTTCTGCATTATTCAGGACTGCTGGAGTTCAAGTGCAGTGGAACTTGGTGTCATAAAACATTGAAAACACTTTTTTAGTTTTTTTAAGATAGAAAATACAAAGCAAGAATTAAGTATTTTCAAACGTGTACATAAAAATGAAACCTCTTTGAGACATTTTTGTGGCAAACCAGAGATCAAATTGTAGATCACAGTGAGTAAAATGAAACACTGGACTTCCTGGTGGTTTCTGCAGCATCCATGCTTGCTATTCCTACAATATCCTGTTTTTTTTGCAGGTTGTGCAACAGGAGGACTGTCCTTCAACAGTAGAACCTTTACCACGGTGCTGCAGAGGTGTCTGCACCAGTGTGACCATCACAGAGCCATTCTGGAGGCGGAGGAGCGGCACAGGAAGGAACTCCGCCAGCTGGCTCTTTGTACCGGCAGAGACACGGCCCATGAGAGTAATTATGGACTTTTATTGTTGGCAGTTGTAACCATTGCTTCAAATTGCATTTAAAAGTGTGCACTTCTTGTGATCTGACTCTGATGGTCCTGCTGTTTTAAACTCACTCATTTAATTTGATTTGCACCAAGTGAGATCAGAACTGTCCACACTTTTTTGGGAATCTTGTGTATTTCTTGGCCGTGGTGACAGATCCTCATTATAGGCTGTGGTGAGACTGTCATGTTTGACAGAAGTAGTCAAGTGCTAAGAAAAGGCAATGTATTAAGTTGAAATAACTGTGAATAGATGTATGACATCATAACAAGGTCATTTTGTTCTAATATTACATACTTAAGCGTCTAACACATTTATAAATCTTAACATTCTTAATATTTTTCTGGTTTAAAGGATGCATTTTGAAAAACAGTTATTAATTATTGACATTTATTCTGGTGTTCATCTTCTATTTTCCAGAAATACTGCTGACCCCAGTGAAGAAAGACAAGTTGCATACAGAAACATCTCCTCTTAGGAGCAAAAAGGAGAGCTTCCAAAGTAAGGGCTCGGTTTGGAATTTAGTGCAAAAAGCTCTTAATTTCTACTAATTCTTTTGCAGAGCTTGACCATGGGAGGCTGTGGATAGAGAATTATGGTGGTTTTTCCTCTTCTCCAAGCTCTGTGAATAAACTATGTATCAGTATGCAGAAAGGGCCTACTCTACAATCATGAAATCGTGTCACACACATTATTTCACTGCAAAGTTACCTGGCACTTGCTGTTGATCCTGCTTTGAATCCTGTCAGGGTTCCTTCCACACCATCTGCTATTCTTCAGTTTTGTGGCATTAATGTTTACAATGGAGAAGTACAATCAGGACCAGAGGAGAGTTCAGTTGTGTGTTCCTGGGTTCAGCCTCACTCCTTTCTGCAGTCTCTGTGCTGGGACAGCCACAAGGGGAATCCTCAACAAGTGCAACATGCGGGGCATGAAAACAACCTGGCAGAAAGTGAACTACACATCTCTTTGCTTGTTAGCTATTTATTTGGTATGAAGTGTTGAATGAGAATGTGTTAACAAGGCAGAGACAGGGAAGGGAATATAAATGCCACCAGTTCCTGCAGTGCAGTTTAGGAACACTGTGTTTGCAGCCCCATCAGTTGCCCATAAATCCTGGTATTCTTTATAAAACACAACTGCCCCATTTGTAGCAGAGTCCATATATTTTAGAGATTTTATTCTGTGATATAGCATAAGCATTAATGTTATTCCCCCCTTACTCTGCTAATATATATTTTTACGTAACTCAGCAGGATTTTTTTTCAGGATGTGGTGTTTGTGGGTACCTGCAGAGCTCTCACTACAGTCACAATTCCTGTAGTCATCAGCTAGTAACCAACACTGTTTCTTAGGATGGATTACCAGAATTTTTAAAGTAGGCTGAAGCAGTTCTCTAAATAAGTACTTCACTTCTACAACATTAATGCTCCTTTAAAATGCACTCTCTTCGGAAAAATCAGCCCACCAATCAGGAACTTATTTTTAGGATTCTATTTTCAAAAACCTTGCCTATGTGGTTAGTTAATGTAATTAATTTCCATTAAAAGCTAGTGGATTGATTTGTAAATTTTTTATATTTTTCCCTCTCCGGATTCAGAAACTAATTAATTTTTCTGTGATAGCCACAGAAGTATTTTAAAATTAAATAAAAAAACCAAACCAACTATATTTCATCTTGAGAGCCTGTTAGAACAATGTATTATCCTCAGCAAGTAAACATTTTCTGTAAAGTGAACTGAATTTTCCAGTCTTTCTTCCCAGACCATATAGCATATGGCTCAAAAGATGGTTTTCTCTTAATTTTTAATTCCTAAAATATTACCTGTGTTTTGTGGTTTGGTTTTTTTCTAAGACAGATGTGCAATGTTTTATTGTTTGGGCTTTCTTTTAAGGTATTCTTTTGACTCCAAGTAGAAAAGCCAAATCTAATACTTCAAACAGAGATGGATATCATGAAAATATTAGATGGACTGGCAACTATAACTTGACTCCTGCCTATGAAAAGTGTGAGTATTACCAGAAAACTAATTCTCTAACATGCATAACTTAAAGATCAGGGTTTGCTTTTAGGTCAGGGCATTGAGAGAAGCGCCTGCCTTGTTGCTGGAGACAAATGGCTGAGCATTTAAATAAACTCTTCTACCTTCAATCGTAGGAATTAACTCAAACATCAGTAATACTATTACTGGTTCGTTGCTTCCAATACATAAATAATCTTCGTGTGTAAATTATGAGAAAAAGATCTAAGGAGAATGGGATATCACTAATAAAGCAACATTTACATATTCAGGTTCATTAGAAGAAATGCTCCTGTAAGCACTGCATTGAGTTTTACTGTAGATTTCAGTTAGTTTAAAATAACCAAGAGCCTCCTTGTTCCCAATTCCATAGCTTTACAAAAAACCCAAGATGCTAACTTGAAGAGACAAGGAGTCAGAGAAATGTGGAACCAGAAATGTCAACACTTAAAAGAAAACTGCATACTTTCACTGGACAAAGATGAGGTTAGTTATTTAAAGCCTAATCATACACTCGCATATTTGTACATGTCCAAATAAAAGCACTATGAATTGCATCATCTCTTTTTAAGTCACCTTTAACAGGAGCCCAGCAGCAAAATTAACCTTATTAAAAAGATATTGCTCTGTTGATTCTACTCCAGTCATAGTGATTTACCCCTGAATTGAATTAAACATTTTCAGCTCACAGTCTTTTCTAAAGAGTGGATATGGAGGTGACTTTTCCTGTACTGATAAAAACTTGCACACTATAGGAATAACAGAAACCTAAAGGAATAAACCTACTGAAGGTACAAACTCTGTAGGTACAACAGAAACAAAGGTAAAGATCACAGAAAAATACTGTATTTCAGTAAGTGGGTGACAGTAAAAAAACCTCGAGGAAACATTGTTGCCTTTATTGGGTGATCATTTCTTTACAACTGCTTAAGGGTGTATTGCCAAATACTTTCACATGCAAAACAGTATGTAAATTGACATAATTTTTAATGACACCAAAATAAATATTTGCAGAGCAATGAATTATGTTCCCTGGACATGAACAAACAAACCTTGAACAAGAAAAGAAGAACCCGAAAAGATTTCACAACTGAAGAAATTACCTGTCTTTTGAATGGAGTAAAGAAAATGGGCAATCACTGGAATTTAATTTTGTGGTCTTACCCATTTCAGAAAGGACGGACAAGTGTTGATCTTTCCAAGAAGTACTACAGGTTACAGAAGCAGGTAGTTGTAATTCAGTTTTCTACTAGTCCTAAATGCTGTGAGCTCCGTTTTCATTGTTTGCCCCTGAACTGACTTGCAGGAAAAACAGACAGGCTGTCAGACTTTGCAGCCCGTGGGACTGTGCTTTGTGTCGCCTCAGTGCTGTGCTGCCCATGAGAATGGTCTCCAATGGAATTCCATCAGGGCTTGTGCTTGGAGAGAGAGAACTAAAGGAGGAAAATATCAGAGAGCCTTTGAACCTGCCAGTGCCACCTGCCAGGGCACAAAGAGAGCCACTTGAGGACTCTGAATTAATCCCTGTGTTTATCAGGAAGTTGGTATTTCCTCTGTTCAGCCTCTTTCCTGGTGCTGGCTTGTGACTCTCCAGCAGTTTCCCAGTGGTTGATCCATACAGGCCCCACACAGAGATGCTGTCTGGGGGTGGAGAGGGAATATTGCTGCCCTGCCTTGGATGCAGGGAGCATTGATCCAGGGAGCATTGATCCAGGGAGCATTGCTGCCCTGCCTTGGATCCAGGGAGCATTGATCCAGGGAGCATTGCTGCCCTGCCTTGGATGCAGGGAGCGTTGATCCAGGGAGCATTGCTGCCCTGCCTTGGATGCAGGGAGCATTGATCCAGGGAGCGTTGATCCAGGGAGCATTGCTGCCCTGCCTTGGATGCAGGGAGTGTTGATCCAGGGAGCATTGATCCAGGGAGCATTGCTGCCCTGCCTTGGATGCAGGGAGCATTGCTGCCCCTCTTGGATCCAGGGAGCATTGATGCAGGGAGCATTGATCCAGGGAGCACTGCTGCCCTGCTTGGGATACCATTGGAGTGGTTAAGTGGCAAGCCTTTGCCTACTGAAAGGTGTTCTCTAATTGTAAAGTGTTTGGAGTCAACAGTTGTCTTGATATTTTCTCTTTTCTCTCCACTTTATAGATGCAAAAAATGCCCAAAGATCATCAATAACTTTGTCCAAGAATACTTTGGATTTTGTTGCAGAATGTTGAAGAACAGCATGTATAGCAGCGAGGTGTTGCCAGAACATGAGCCCTTGGAGAATTTAGATTGGCTTGGACTCATGTTTTCCAGTGGTAACTGAAAATTTAATTTACTCTAATTTGCCCATTTCTTTTATACAATGCTAGCATAGGCAACAAAATGCTTATCAGTCAAAATTGTTTTTTTAAACTTGATTTAACCTTCTTGAGCATTTGACACATGTAACTTTTGATTTAACTTTTTGTAGCTTGCCTTATACCCTTTGTAAGAAAAGGCTATATTGCTAAAGTGAATACTTTATGTTCAAAACTGCTAATGTTGTTAATCTGGTTGTGTCTGAATTTGTTTCCTGTTAATAAGTGAAATGTTAAAAGCAGGTAAAATATTTTGTCATGTGTTTAATATTCTGTATGTGCAGAAAAATGTATCTGTGACAGAAAACACTGGTTAAGCACTGCTGCTTGTAGGAGGCAAATCTTCCTTTGTTCCATAAGTTCTCACTGCTGAGCTAAGCAGGTACTGATAAAATTTGGCTTCTGTTTACAGTTGGACAATTTTTGGTGTATTATTCAGGTAAGTGAGCAGAACCACCATTTCTGCTAATTGCACACTTTTTACAGTGAAAGCCTTAGTAACTTGATTTTTTCAGGGATAGCCTTAGTATTTCATTTGTATTTTTCACCTGTTCTGATAAAGGTCTGATGAATCAATAGTTAATTTATTATGGAAAAGTTTTGGTTATTGTGAGCTCTAGGTTTTTGTGATGTAGCTTAAATGCTTAAAAACAAGCAAGATAACCACAAACTGAGAGAATTGCTATAAAGATGATGCCAGTCATATAACAAATGCATCTTCTAATATTTTCAGCAGTTGCAACTTGGTTTTTGTACTATTAAAATATTCAAGCAAGTATAAAAGATGTCTGTGAGTGGAGCTGTTGCCAGCAGTGAAGTTCAGTATTGGTGTAACTATTTGCAGTGGGAGCCAAAGGGCTCTCGAGGCTGGGTGGGCACAACAGGGACACTTGGGTCCCTTACACACCCCAACAACTACTTTTCCAAGCACTCAAAGCCAGTCCAGACAAGTTGCTGCTTCATCTATTGGCTGAATGTGTGTTAATAATCCATATTATTCTGTCCTAAAATATATTCCAAGTGGATAAAAGTGCAAATCTTTCCTTGACACGAGGTCAAAATATCCCAGCACTGACAATTTACCTAACCTCATGTATGATTTAGGTTGGGAAGGCCCTCTGGAGTCCACAATCTAATCTCCTCCTCAGGGTAGGGCCAATTTCAGAGTTAGGGAAGTTGCCCAGTGCCTTGTCAAGTTCTGAAAATCCTTAAGGATGAGATTCCCACAGGCTCTTTGGGCAAGTTGTCCTGGTGTTCCAGCTCCTCCTGTGACTTGAAGTGATGGAACAACACCCTGGAACACTGGTGTGATCTCAGGAGTCCCAGACCAGGCGCACCAGAAAACTGATGTGTGGATTTGTGCAAGTCAATCTCTTGCTCTCCTTTTGATTGACTGTACAGTCTTAATCATCTTTTAATTTTCTTGCACAAGTGCTTTGAGGTCCACACATAACGGGCATCATAAAAGGATAATGAAAAGGGTAGTCATTGTCACTTCTGGGCTGCTGGAGCCACGCAGGCAGGATTTCACACCTTGAGAAGCTGAACCGGCTGACAGACCACGCAGCAAAGAGTGTTTGCAAAGCCCGTGGAGTTGTGTAGTTCTGTTGGACGAGCGGAGGGTGTGAGGGCTGTAGGATGGGGGTGGTGATGAAAGCTTTCAGCAGTCGGGGACCATTTGTACCGTGACTTCACTCGGTCCCGGGGTACAGCCGGGCTGGGGCTGCAGGGACAGGGACACTGACAGGGCAGGGGCTGCAGGGACAGGGCAGGGCTGGGGCTGCAGGGACAGGGACACTGACAGGGCAGGGGCTGCAGGGACAGGACAGAGCTGGGGCTGCAGGGNAGGACAGAGCTGGGGCTGCAGGGGCGGCCCCGGGGGCAGGAGGAACCACCGGGAGGCCCGGGCAGGTCCCGGGGGTTGCGGCTCCGGGGCTGCAGGTCCCGCTCCCGGTGCCGGTGCCGGTGCCGGTGCAGCGCTGTCCGCCGGCAGGGGGCGCTGCGGCCGCACCGCGGGCGGGGCTGGGCCGGGCGGGGCTGGGGCGGTGCTGAGCTGAGGGCGGTGCTGAGCGCGGTGCTGAGCTGGGGGCGGTGCTNGGCTGAGCCGGGGCCGAGGGCTGAGCCGGGGCCGAGGGCTGAGCCGGGGCCGAGGGCTGAGCCGGGGCCGAGGGCTGAGCCGGGGCCGAGGGCTGAGCCGGGGCCGAGGGCTGAGCCGGGGCCGAGGGCTGAGCCGGGGCCGAGGGCTGAGCCGGGGCCGAGGGCTGAGCCGGGGCCGAGGGCTGAGCCGGGGCCGAGGGCTGAGCCGGGGCCGAGGGCTGAGCCGGGGCCGAGGGCTGAGCCGGGGCCGAGGGCTGAGCCGGGGCCGAGGGCTGAGCCGGGGCCGAGGGCTGAGCCGGGGCCGAGGGCTGAGCCGGGGCCGAGGGCTGAGCCGGGGCCGAGGGCTGAGCCGGGGCCGAGGGCTGAGCCGGGGCCGAGGGCTGAGCCGGGGCCGAGGGCTGAGCCGGGGCCGAGGGCTGAGCCGGGGCCGAGGGCTGAGCCGGGGCCGAGGGCTGAGCCGGGGCCGAGGGCTGAGCCGGGGCCGAGGGCTGAGCCGGGGCCGAGGGCTGAGCCGGGGCCGAGGGCTGAGCCGGGGCCGAGGGCTGAGCCGGGGCCGAGGGCTGAGCCGGGGCCGAGGGCTGAGCCGGGGCCGAGGGCTGAGCCGGGGCCGAGGGCTGAGCCGGGGCCGAGGGCTGAGCCGGGGCCGAGGGCTGAGCCGGGGCCGAGGGCTGAGCCGGGGCCGAGGGCTGAGCCGGGGCCGAGGGCTGAGCCGGGGCCGAGGGCTGAGCCGGGGCCGAGGGCTGAGCCGGGGCCGAGGGCTGAGCCGGGGCCGAGGGCTGAGCCGGGGCCGAGGGCTGAGCCGGGGCCGAGGGCTGAGCCGGGGCCGAGGGCTGAGCCGGGGCCGAGGGCTGAGCCGGGGCCGAGGGCTGAGCCGGGGCCGAGGGCTGAGCCGGGGCCGAGGGCTGAGCCGGGGCCGAGGGCTGAGCCGGGGCCGAGGGCTGAGCCGGGGCCGAGGGCTGAGCCGGGGCCGAGGGCTGAGCCGGGGCCGAGGGCTGAGCCGGGGCCGAGGGCTGAGCCGGGGCCGAGGGCTGAGCCGGGGCCGAGGGCTGAGCCGGGGCCGAGGGCTGAGCCGGGGCCGAGGGCTGAGCCGGGGCCGAGGGCTGAGCCGGGGCCGGGTGTGTGCGAAGGGCTCCGGGTCGCCCCAGAGCGTGTGCTCTGTTTGCTGTGCCCGAGTGTCGCTGTCGAAAACAGCGGTGGCGGCGGAGCAAGGGGTGCAACACACGGCGGCCGGTGGCGGGGAGGGTTAGTCAGCAGCTGGAAAGTGATGTTCTGCAGCGGCGTGGCCTCTCGCAGGGCCGGAGGACTTGCAGCGCTGCTGCAGGTGTGTTTGAACCATAAAGGCTCCTCTCAGAGGGCGCCGTGCCTTCGGTCTGTGCAAAGGCAGCCGGCCCTTTGCCGTGACAGCGCGGCCGGGCTGCAGCAGCAGCAGCACAGCGCCAGGCCGGGGTGTCTGTGCCCTGTGTCTGTGCCGGGATAACGCCGCTCCTGCGCCGCTTTTCCAGGTCCTCCATCCTCAGCGAAGTCTCCACACGGTCCAGGTCGAAGCTGCCGTCGGGCAAGAACATCCTGGTTTTCGGTAAGTAACACATGCGAGCAGCTGGGTGTTGGTTTGTTGTGTTTGTTATTTGTAGGAACAAGGCGTGTTTAGAACAGTGATGTGAACAGACTGACCCACGGGTTTGTTACAGCTGTGTTATGTAACTTGATCTGTGGTTTTGTTGTCACTAGACTGACTTTCTTTTTGATTTCCACTGTTAGATTTACAACATATTTGACACATAATAATAGAGAATAAGTTAGTGCTTCATTCTTATGGTATAAGCCATTGAATTTAGCTGAAATACTTGAAAGAGAACTACAAATAACCGTGATTCAGAAATGTGCAGGGATGCTTCTGATTAATTAAGCAAGTTTTGACTAAATCTTTTCTACAAAGTTAAAAGTAATCCTGAAGGTGTCTTTTTTTTCTCCTGTACAAACTTACTGGCAGGTGATGATGGTTCAGGCAAAACCACACTCATGGCTAAAATACAGGGAGCAGAGCATGGCAAGAAAGGAAGAGGACTGGAATACTTGTATCTCAATATCCATGACGAAGACAGAGATGGTAAGTTCATTTAGTATGTAATCTCTTTACTGGAATTAAGTAGCTGCCATGCCACATTAATAACTGTGGTTTCATGAGCGTGTTTTGGGTTCCACCCAGGGAGCTGGGGCAGCGTTGTGCTGTGTGTTTCACAAGCTGTACCCATGTCTGTGCAGTGACATGTGCCACAGGCCGGGTGAATTCCTCCCCTTGCCCTTCTGGGAGCTTGACCTGTGTGTGAGGGGAAGGTACCCCTGGGCAGCTCTCGGGATCCCTCCTCTGGGAGGAGAGAGACACATTTGCTGGTGTTGACTTTGTAGCAGCTCTAATGGCCTTAGGTGTGGCTACTTAGTGACTGGAGAAAGTAAGTGATACATCCATGAGAAGTGAATGCTCGGTGTGGAGTTCTGGGCACAGAGTGTGGGTGCTGTATGTGGAGCTTTGGTTAACTGGAACAGATGTTTTGTTAGAGCTGACTCACTGAAGAACAGAACTTAGTCAGAATTAGTATTTCCTTTGCTCAAGTTGCAGCTTGTCTCTGCCCCTTGTCTTTTTGTTGCTGTTGGTCATTGCTTGTCTCTGCTGTGTGGGAGGGAGGTGATAAGAGAACATTTAGAAGCAGGTCTAATGATCAGAACAGTCCCACTTTTGGGAAGGTTGGAGACAGAAGATGGGGAGTGAGCTCCTAAATCGACCTCTGCTTGTCTCATTTTGGACAAGCTGCTGGAGACTTGACTCCTTGGGTTAGTTTGTCTTTAAAAATGGGGAATGACAGTTTTCCTCTTCATTACCTCCTTCTGAGTTTTGAGTGCAGAAGAGGGGAGCAGTGATGGTGGTTCATCTCTGTTCCTGAAAACAAGTGGACTAGGAAGATCCTATAATGGTATTTTGAAACTGGAAGTGTACTGAGGTTTGCAGGAGTGATTAAGTGCCATATGTGACTGGTTGTTATGGAGATGGGTCCTGCACTCACGTGGCAGGAAACTGTCTTTGGATACTAAGTTAGGCACAATGAGTGGATGAGTACATTGCCTGTGTCTTCCATGGCCTCCTAATCTTGCAATTCCTAAAAATCTTTGGGGCTGTAATATAAGGTCTGAGCCACTCTTGGCTCCCTCAGGTTCTGGGTGTAAATGCTTTCCCTCCTGCAGAGTCTGCTTTTGTTCTGCGTAAACACTTCAGGTGGAAAAAGCCCTGTGATGAGGAGTGTTAAGGCAGCCTGTGTCATCAGGCTTCTGGTAACTTCAAATGACACGGTTTTATAAGTAGGAAAATGTTTGCTGTGCTGTTTTTCCTGGTTTTATCTATCAAACCTCAAGTGTATCCCTACTTGGGAAATATTTTGTGGCTACTCCCCAGTATCTGAAAGTAATAAGTATTTGAGGTGATCAGGAGAGGCCTGTCGTAAGAACTCAGGCAGCAGTAGCAGGGAAAAAGAGACCTTTTTGACTGACTGCAGACTCAGTTGGAGAATTCAGGTCTTCATGCATCCCTCTAATGGATGTGTTAGATCTAATAATACATCCCTTTTTCTTTTCTGTCTCATTAGTGTCACCCCGCAAGCAAAATAAATAGCAAAGTGGGTCAGGACCTCCCAGCAGGCTGAGATAACACCCTTCCTTCTCTAGGACAGGTTTGGATTTGGTTTTAAACTCTCTGTGTGCTTCAGATGTGTGTATGCTCAGATGCAGTTTTGGGATCAAAGCCTTTATAACTGACCCACAATTCTTGGAAGCCATGAAGGAACTCAGGACAGGCATTCAGGAGCTCCCTGCCAGACATGGGGTTTTGAGTGTGTCTGCTTTTTATTATACCCCAGCCTATCCATGACTAGACCAGGAGCATTTCCAGGGGTGTTGGATCAACACTTGTTGCTAAAACTCTGTAGTGCAGTGAGAGGATCTTCTCAACTTCTTTCCCAGGTGGTAGAAGATTTGTTTGCTGTCTTTGCATTACACTCCTCTGAAGAAGAATGAATATTCACTTAAGGAGAAATATTTTGGTCATAGTGCTGAGTCATTATCTACCTCCCACCTCCCTTTGGAAATCTGAAGGAAAATCTGTGTTGTTTCTTACCCCGTCACTCCCCTTCTTATTTAAGGGATATTTGAACTTGGGTCCTCTTATATTTAAATTAGAATTTCTCTAGATTGCTGGAGGCACATCTTAGTTTACAATTGCTTTTCCCCTAAGGATTAAATTGTTCTTTTTAGCTTTTAGGAAAGTTAAGCTAGGGCACAGAAAGCACCTCTTTCCTGAAGGAGCCCTGTGGCTCGTGCAGGCGCCCACTAAGGTTTTGCTGGTTTCTGGGCAGTGGCCACTGCCCAGCATGGGTGGCAGATGCATGTGGCCACTGTTGGTATCCAGCTGCTCCAGGTCTGTCTGGTGCTTGTCCTTCGGTGTAACATGCAGGGCTTTGGCCCCCAGGGCTTAGGGTAACTTAGAATCCCAGTCTGCTGCTCAATCTCTGCCTGAAAAGTCTCTTTCCTAGGGTACTGTCCCAGATTGTGCCTATGCTAAGGCATTTGTTCGAGGAGAGGTTTGCAGGTGCCTGAGAAAGCAATCCTGAGAGAGAGGATTCTCCTAAATCCCCAGGTATATTATCCTTGGAGCATATGGCAGCTCCTGCTACATTGCACTGTATTTCATCTGGATGGAAGCACTTACAGCACTAGCTGGGAAGTTAACTGGGAATATTAACTGACCTTGGAGCTCAGGCCCAAGAGCCCTCTGTTTTTTAGGCAGTGTGGCCAGTGTTAATTTTTTGCCTGTGTTTGTGATGAGCGGATGTTTAGTGTCTATGCTGGTTAGTGTGCTTTTGAGAACAGAGAATTTGAATTCGTAGGAGGTACAAGAGAAGCTCTACATAATTTTCTTAAAGGATCTTTGCTTGTAGAGGAACTTTCAGCATCTCTCACAGTGACAGGGCCAAGTCACGTGAGGATGTGCAGCAGAAGTGAGCCAGCCTGCAAGGACTGGCCTTGCAGTGGTCCTGTTGGGTTAGCTGGCAATCACAAACACCACAGGGCTTTCTGAGCTGCCTCAGACTGCAGATGCAGCACAAGTGTCCTGACCGTGCCAAAGAAGCAGAGCCATTCTGCTGCTGAATTCTTGCTTGTAACAAAACTGAGTACTCTTGGGGTTTTGCCTCAGGTTTGGACTGGCCTCATTCATATCGTATGCATATTCCAGTTGAACTGGTTGCTCCACATTGAGCCAAGTCTTGCTGGTACACTGGTTTCTAATGGGTAAATTGCCTTTTTTTGTCACCATCTTTAAAGCGGTTCTCTTGAAAGTTTTCCCCTTTTTTGCTTCTCCTTACAGCTTGGGCAAGGGGTATCTAATTGTACCTTTTGAATAAATGCAGATGTAGGCCACACAATCAACCATCTGCAATAAAATTCATCAAAGCTGGCAAATCATTTTCGTGACTAAAGAAATAGTGGAATATTAACAGGATTTAGAAATGTATTTTAGCAGTAATAAGTAGCACCTGCTATTTCAACAGGATCTGGTAATTGTTCACTCTGTTTTGGTGTCTCATGGCCACTGTGAAGGGCCCAGTTAATATTCATGATTAAGTAGGAGCTTGATGTGGTGCTGACAAAGCTGAATTTGCCATCAAGTCCTTGCCAAACTGTGAGCAACCAGTACTGCATTTTGAAGTGTGTTTTATGTTTTAGCAAATGTCACTCCCAAGACATACCTCTTCCCTGCAAGAAAGGAGCGAAACCTTTCCTTTGCATATGGTGTTATATTTTTTGTTAAAGTACATTTGAATGTGAGAGGCTTCCAGTTTTCTTAGCAGATTGATTTCACTAGAGTGATAGTTCTAAATGCTTTCTAGTTCCAGTCTGCATTCCAGGTGTTAAGTAAGAATTAAGTCCTTAAGTGGGACAAAGGTGTTTAACAAACAAACTCATAGATATTGGCTTTAAAAAGTGACTTAGAAGCAGTGAATTAGGATATTTATTCATTTTTGTTACTTGACAAGGTGTGAGAGTCTTTTCTGCAATCCAAGCACTCCCCACAGGAGAGTCCATCAAAATCCTGGTCAGAGTTGTAAACTTTGAACCAGGTTAGTTATGTTTTTAAAACTTCCATTCATGCTCCAAGGAGACAGTTGTGCCACAGACATAGTTCATGTCTATTAATAGCCTTTAGCTCATAGAAAGCTCGTGGGGTGTTTATTCACTGGCAGGTTGCTGCTGTTGGGAATGTACAAAGGATGTTTCCAGAATGCAGAGTGCAACAGTCCTGCCCAGATGTTTCATTTACTGTTGTGTAATAGGAAATGTGTAAATGTGTTCACATTGTGACCTACCTTCTTTTCTGTTTTTCCAAACTTTTACCAGACCTTCCCTGTGTCCTCAGAGGTCTTTGACAGCCTTAGATTTGAACATCCAGTGCTGTGAGAATCCCGTGGGATACCAGTGGGATGTGTCCTCAAGTGGGGGAGGGAGGGTGAACAGTGCTGAGTATGCAGAGGCGCGTTTCTTGGATGCGCAGGGATTATCCTGACTGCTGCAGGGTGGGTCTGAGGTGTGCAGGTGGAAGGAAGAACATCTGTAAGTTCAAAGGCTGTGGCCTGTTTGTGTGATGGCTGATGTTGGAATGTCTTAGGACGCCCCAACAGAACTTAAGCAGGAGCATAAGCAACGCTGATTGAAGCCTGCCCACATGCAGCATCTTGATGTGATCTGTGTGTGACTTGGCTGCTCAGTAATTTTGCCCGAGACCTGACTAAAGGAGTAGTGTGTATATGTCTGTAATCTTATCCCCTTCCAGAGTTCTTAGGCAAGTTTTTGCCTTTTTTTGGAGCCAGAAAGGATCCTGATGGATTCCTTCCTAGAATTAAGTTATGATAGCCACAGTAACTGGATTTATTTTGAGAAGTTGAAAGATTCAGGACAGAGAAGTACAGTGAGGCAGCATAATCATGAAGCTCAGTAGCTGTTTTGAAAAGCTGGGTTCTGCAGTGATAGGTTTGCAGACCTGTCTGTTCAAAAGCTCACATATCTTGTGTGTAGTGCAAGAGAGACTGACTTCCCTCTGGATGGCTGGAGATACTTAGGAAGAGTCTAGAAGAGAGAAACAATGGTCCTTTTCAGGAGGAAATTCTGAGGATAAAGTAATTCTTTTATTTTTTTAAATTTGGACGGAATTGTTTCTTCACGGTATCTGATACATCATTCCTGGAGGATGTTTCATTTTCAGTTTTTATTCTTGCCAAGAGCTCAGGTTTGGGGTAAAATGCCAGCTGATCCCTCCACCCCACCTTGCATTCCAACAAAGTGTCCAGCCACTATCACAACACTTGGGGAAGAAACACAAAAGCTAAAATCCCAAGTCATTTCTCCAGTGCTAATCCTATGAGGAGCCTGCAAGTAGCAGCCGGTGTTAAGTCAGTATGAATTAAGAGCAGGGAGCACAACCCTGTTTGGTAGATTTGAGTTTGTCCTGTGTTTGCTCCTCCCACTGCTGTGCTAGAAGCCTAAGCTGCTTATTGCTTGGATCTTGTTTGCAGCTTATTTCTGCTGGGAGATGTCTTCAGTGTTAAACCAGCTTATGTGTCTGGGGGACACCTCAGGCAGGATTCCTGCTGGCCTGGGGCAGGTCCCCCCTTCAAACCCACATTGCATGTGTCACACATCCTCTGGTTTCACTTGAAATGTGCATGGTTCCAGTTAAGGACTGTTGTGTTGGCTGTCCGTGGTAAAAGCCCAAGAACAAAAATTATCCTTTTGAAGGAAAATATTCTGAACCCAGAAGTGAAAGCATTTGCTGAGTAATGTGGGCATTAACACATGAACCTGTGTCAGAAACAAAGAGGCCACTGGGAGCTGGGCCTGGGCCTTCCATTGCCCTCCAATGCACTGCTCTTTTTGCTCCTGGCAAAGCAAAGCCATCCGTGAGTTACAACTGCACCTTCTCCTTGCAGATCACACTCGCTGTAACGTTTGGATTCTGGATGGAGACTTGTACCACAAGGGGCTGTTGAAGTTTGCAGTTTCTGCAGAATCCCTGCAAGACACCCTCGTAGTCTTTGTTGCAGATATGTCTAGACCGTGGACTGTTATGGAGTCTTTACAGAAATGGGCCAGTGTCTTGCAAGAACACATTGACAAGATGAAAATTCCTCCAGAAGAGATGAGACACATGGAGCAGAAGTGTAAGTCTTTGCATTTATGCCTTCCTGTTCTTTTTTTTATTAGCTCTCACAACTTTCTCTTGTAATGATAGATTTCTTTGAATTAGTGTTTTGAGAATGGGTTGGATAAGAATTACTTTGAAGTTGTGGTTGCAACTCTAATTCAAATAGAGTCTGTTAAAACAACTCTTCCAGTTTTGCTGTGCTAGCAAAACATCTGGTGAATTGTTGGTCCGTATCCCATGCAATACTGAGAGTTTGATAATTTGCTTTTTAAAAAGGGCAATTTTAAAAAAATAACTCCATGAAATGACCATTCACTTTTTTTTAAAATGGTGACATAATTCAGTAAGGAAGTGAGGTGTTTGCCTTCCTGATGTATCTAAGCCAGGTCCCATTCCCATCCTCTGCTTCTCTTCCAGGAGGTCTCTTTGCCCCTGTTTATCTCAGAGCTCAGACTGTGACTCTGGTACAGCTGATTGTCTCTCACTACGGCCATTCCTGCCCTGTGACTTTAGAAATGTTGTATAAATTAACCTTCTTTCCTGGTGTACCCATGGCAGGACAGAGTCTGGCACTGGCAAGCAGTCGTTGCAATATTGTTTCCTGCAGCTGTTTTTTTTTTCCCCTAAAATAGTTCTGAATGTTTCTCGAGATTTTTTTCTGTTTTCATATTGAATTACTCAGCAATAAATTCCTTCAGTGGAAAAGACCTTAGGAACATGCATTCCTTTTCAGGTGAAGTACAGATTCAGACTGATCCCTGCTGGTTGGTGCTCTTGTTCTGGGCTGGCTCTCTGTGCTAGAGTGTGTAAAACTTGCAAATAGTGTCTGGTAGTTTCCTGAGGAACCCTTTGGGGATCAGTGTGATCTCTTTGGCCTGCGAGCCTTCAGGTGTATAACTGGTATTCTCCCTGAATGTTAAATAATATGTTCCCAAAAGCCTTGTGCCTACAGCACACGAGCTAGAGTTTAAGCTTGAAACCACCTGGGTTTGATCATCAGGTTTATTGGGGGGAAAAAATGTAAAATGTGACAGTTCTGAGTGGAGAAAGTTTTGGGGTTTTTATGTGTGTGAGAGATTTTTTGGGAATGGGAAATGGAAAGGCAGTTCTAATATCAAAATACAACAGCTAACCCAATTTGCACTTTTCTGAGACACAGCAAATTTTATGGAAATCAGACAAAGGTGGAGTTTGTACACTTAAATTTTAGTTTGGAGAAGTGTTTGAGCCTTCACTAAAAGTGCCCTCTGTGGAGGAGCCAGTTACACCTCTGGCAAAGCTTTAGCACCCTATCTGAGGAGCTTGGAAGACTTTCCAGGAGTAGTATCTTAGAGATTTCTAAATTAAAGTATTGTGGGAACTCCTGGTTTCTTTTATGCTCTGGTGGAGTGGAGGGCAGAGGCAGGTTTGGGAGGAGTTGAGTTCCCCCACAGCAGGACTCTGTTCCCATCCCTGGATTTTGGGCTGGTGGCAGCACGTGGGTCACTCAAGGGCCAGGATGTGTCCATGCCCAAACTTCCACCTCGCTCCTGTTCTCCAGCACTGTGCAGGACACCTCTGTCACCTCAGGTACTTGTCTTCTGACTTGCAGACTGTGCCTAAGGCCACGTCTGTGCTCAGAACTTTGGCCATCGTGGCCATTCTCCTCACAGCCCATTACAGCTGTGGCTGTGCCAGTGTAAGTGCTCAGGCAGTGCCTGAAGAAAGCCTTGGGCCTACAGTCCATCCATAAAGCTACACCAGCAAAGTGCTCCTTGCTAAAACCCTGCTGCCTGTGCTTCTTGAGGAAAACTGCCACTTACAACGTGGAGAATCACGGTGTTGCAATAGCCCAAATATGTAAAAGCCAGGCTAACAGAGTACATGTGCAAAGCAGGCAGGCAGAGCATAGCAACAGGGTGCAGAGTGCTGTGATGTGCTGAACCCGCTCCAGTGACCCCCCTGCACCACAGCACCACGTGGCTGGAGCTGGTTCTTGCCCTCAGCCTGCAGAGCCACGTTCCGGGGTCCTGCTCCTCCAGCCCCCGTGGCCCAGGCTGGGTGGCTGCAGAGCCTGGTACACCTGGCACCAGTGACATGAGGAAACACTTTCCAGTATTACCCCCAAGTGCTGCTGGGTTGGTCTTTCTCCATTGCCAAGGTCTGAAGAGCTTCCAGAAACCCTTGAGTTGGCTTACCACTCTCCATGGAGCTGGACTTTGGACTGCTTGGCTCTGCTGTCAGGGGTTATGGGGCCTTTCCCCACCCAGCCTTTGGTCCTGTGTTTGCCCTGAGATACTGACTCTTGGCCTTCCTGGGCTGGTGTTTGAGAAACTTCCCATCTGAGTTAAAGAGCTTCCAGGTCGGGAGCAGGAACACACGTGGGAGCAACAGGCTGCCTTGAAGGAAATTATGTTGTTAGAATACACCAAGAGCATTCTGTCTGCACTCCTGCTCTGGAAATTGCTTGCTTGGCTAACGTGAATTCAGATACAGAATGGCAAATGTTCTAATTTAATTCAGGCTCAATTATGATTTATCATTATTTAAATAACACATCTGAATAATTATTTCAGGGAATATGTAAATATTGCCTTCCTATTTAAGACATCAAAGCAGAAAAGACAACTGTCCAGAACCAAGAACTGCAGAAAGGTGGTATACTGGTAAAATGGCCGTTGTACCAATGTCCTCTGGAGTGTTTGAAGCTAAAGAATTGAAACAAATAACATTTTTCTGAAAACTAAGTAGTGTCCCATTTAAGCTAAATTAGTTTCAGATTTTTTTTTTTCTTTTTCTGGTCTGACATACAGCTGAAAGATTTCTTAAGCTAAAAGATAAAAGAAACCTAGTTTGCGCAGGCATCTTTTGTCTAGGAGTTCTTTTCACAAGACTAAACTTCATGATCAGTAAAGGTAGGGCACAAAAAAGCTAAAAGTTATGGGAACTGATGGTGCAACTTAACAAAGGGAGGGAGTGATTGTCTCAGAAAAATACTCTGCATTTCTCTCCTGCTGTTCAGAGCCTTTGGGACCTACCTAGCTGAGTTAAGTTATAGTGTTTGCCTTCCATTTCCATTTTGCAGTTAAACAGCACTCCAGGCCTGAGGATCTTATTGTTACTGGAACAATCAAACCTAAAAATCATTGTGGTGCTTTCTGGTGGTGCTTCCAGTCATTGCATGTCATGAGTGATCAGCTGTTCTGCTGGAGGCAGCTGCAGTGAATAGGCAGTAACAGGAGAACAAAACAGGTTGCTGGAACCTTGCTGTGTTAAATGCAAAACTCTAAATAAAAGGCTTTTTACCTAGATAAACCTCCAGTTTGGTAGATGAATCAGTGTGGTTTCAGTGGCATGCCCTCACCTGGGGATAGTTTTTCAAACCTAACTGGCCATCCTAGTGCTCAGCCTTGCTGGTAAGGAGCAGAATGTTACTGATCTGTCAAAGAAACAGTTGCTTTTCTGGCTTCCTATTTTGCGTGCATCATCTTAGGTGTTTTCATGTTCAAAAACCTTAAATCAAAGTCACTTTCTCCCAGTTCTTAATAAAGAGTTATTTTCCATACCACATAGATGATTCCTTAATATGAATTATGTGGAGGAGCAAATATCCATAGCCTACTAGAAAAAAGGAAAAAGAAAAGATTATACCAGTTGTTTGGGCACACAAAGGACTTTATGTCCATTGAAAGCTTGAGAGTGGAGATCAAGGGAGACATAGCTATGGGAGGTCTGGGTCAAGTGTTAATTTGCTGGGTGTCCAAGAAGCACTTTACCTGCAGTGGGTGCTTTATTAACTACTTAGAGCACAGTTGTTCCACAGCACTGGGGGTACAGGTTTACTTGCATTTAACAAGACTGAATTTCAAATGGGAGCAGAGGTTGAATGAAAATCTTGAAGCGTTTGAGAGCCCATTGCTAACAGGCACTTACACTTGTTTCTGAATTAAAGTGATTTCTCTGTGCAAGGTGCAGGAGTTAGAGGTTCTTACTGTGGCTTTTACCTTGTTTTAACTCTGGTAGTTATTTGTTCAGAGCATCAGCAGATGTCCTTGTTAACTAAAGCTGGGTGTTCTCTGTAGTGTTTCTCAGTCTCCACAGAGGATCAGTGCCAGACCATGTATGTGCATTATTGGCAATCCACACAGCAGTTCAGCTCCACAGGGAAGTTTTTCCTCCCTCCATGTGAGTGGATCACCCAGAGCGAGCTCTGGCCTTGGTGGCTGTTCTGTGGTGGATGTGATTGGGTACCCCTCTCTTGGGGAGAAGGAACAGTTGGGAGTCTTGGCTCTCTAGGGTTGGGATCTTCATTCCCATTCAGCAGAAATCCCTGAGGATATGCCATCAAACTTCTGAAGTTTCTATTATTTGAATTAGTAAAATTCTTGGGGCATCTCGAATAATGGTTTGTGTTATGTTGTTAAGCCTTACGGTTTTCTGGAGATACTTTTATCGCCCAGATTTGAAGGAGTTAATGTGACTAAGTATCTGAGTAAAGAAAATATTTTTTTGCTTTGATATGAACAAAACATGGGAAATAAATACTGTCTGGTTATAATGTTGTAGTAAACTGAGAGCAGTAATGTCAAATATTCTTTTACATGTGGTTAAGTCAGAGGGGCTTATTGAACCTTGTGGGAGTGATAAATGGTGATTTTTAAACTGCTGTGATGCACTTCTCTTCAATAAGTTTTTTTTCCATCCTGAGCTAGAAAGAGTCTGAGTAATAGTAAAGTAGGTACTTAAAAACCTACTTAAATACCCTGGAATTGGTTTGCTTTTGGCGACACGGCCAGTACACACGTGGAATGTGCAGAATGTGTAGTGGCACTGCGATTTGCCATTGCGGAGGCTCACCCAGTCCTGGGGGAGAGCATCCCGCGAGCACTGCTGCTCCCTCTCCACCAGAAGGCACTGCCGCCCCACCTTTACAAGCGACTGCAGTCCCTTGGTTTGTTTCCTTGGAAAAGGGGTATACTGAATTGGTGATTGGAAGTCTTATGGTCTATATTTAGTTTGGGCTTTTTAAGCTTTTCTCTGGACTAGACCTCTCTTCTTTTCTTTTTGAGAGGCAGAATCACACGGTTTTATATTTCGACTAAAAACTGTACATGGTGTAGCTTTGAACAGGAGTGCTTTTCTGATTTGCTCTTCCTTCCACACCCCCATCTATTGCAGGAATGGTTCCTATTTTGAAAAGGTACAGTGGCTTAATTTTGCAAGGTTTGTATTAAAACATCTCTGAGGTTTCACACTTCCTAGACCTCAGGCCTGCAGTACCTTGCAGCTCCTTCCCTGGCACAGAGAGGGTGCACTCAACAGACTCTTGGTGACCAGGCTGGGGAGGGGTGGCTTTTTCCAGGAGTTTTCCTTACTCTACACACAGTCAGTCTGCTCCCACCTTTCCTAAAATAAAGGTGCCTTCATGGGAGAAAATCCTGGAGTTTGCTTGGCTCTTTCTTTGAGGGTTTCTCATGGCTGAGGGAGGAGGAGGAGGAGGAGGCTGCAGGTGGGATTGTTGTGTGAGGCAGAGTCCAGTGCTGTGCCTGGACAGATTTAGCTGTTCTGGAGCTCTCACCATGGAAAAGGATTTTAAAGCTGTAAATTCAGCCCAGATTTGATAAAGCATGTGTGGGGTCACAGTGCATTTCCAAACTGGTATTGATACTACTTCTTGGGTGCTTAGGTATTTGACAGTATTTATTGTTGGAACACTCACTGTTGCCATAAAATTGAAATACTGAAAACATAGAAAGCATCTGTTTCCCCTGGACCCCACTGCAGTTTTCCAGAGTACAGCTGAGTTCGGGTAAGCTGTAGGTGTCCTTGGGTCTGTATTTATGCAGTGGAGGTTTTGTATTTCTAGCACTGGATACCTGCAGCAGAAATGTAGGGTAAGAGAAATGTAAGTAATGGTTCAGAAGAAAAAGTGGCTGTTTCAGCTTGGTGTTTTCTGGGTGCATTTACATTTTCACCCCTCCTTCTGCCAAAATAGGTACAAATTACACTGAGCAGAGGCTGTGTTGCTAAACTACATTTATGTTTTCTTTTGTCAACTCTCTTGTAATGAAATGTTGAGGAATGTGCATTTGTAGGTACTACAGCTCCTGCAGCTCACTCTGATTATTTGTAATGGCTCCAAGTTCCACCTGATTTAGTTTGCTGTAGGTTTTGATGGAAGAGACTTGTGTTTGAAGGGACACCAGGGCTTAACTTGTGTTCAGTCCTCATGTAATATAAACATAAGAAAAAAATTGACATTTGTAGTTAGTCGAAGATTAATTATGGTTTAAAAAGAACGAGTTCCTTTGTTGCACCTTAAGAAGATCTCTCTCCTAACAGTTATAAAGGAGTTTCAAGAGTATGTAGAACCTGAAGAAGGCTACCAGGGATCACCCCAGAGGAGAGGCCCTTCTTCTGGCCAGGAGGATGAACATGTTTCTTTGCCCCTCGGAGAAAACGTGCTGACCCACAACCTGGGGATTCCTGTGCTGGTCGTGTGTACAAAAGTGAGCTCCTACTTCTCTTGGCTACTATTTAAGAGTTTCATTCCTTTTCTTTTAGAAGGAATTCTGCAGACAAGCAGAATGAATTCTGGATTATAGTAAAGGGATTTCTTTTGCAAGTGAGCTTCTGTGGTCAGTGTCAGCTTTTACTTTTATGGAATAGTAATAACCTTACCAATTATATGTTAATTAGTTTATTTTTTTATTTAATGGTGGCATTTTAAAACCCAAGGCTCAAAGTAGATGCGACCTGTGTAATATTAGAGATAATACTTTAAGGTGTGCTGGGATGAAATGATTGGTTTTTTCTGGTTTTATTTTCCTCCCAGTGTGATGCAGTGAGTGTACTAGAGAAGGAGCACGACTACAGGGAAGAACACTTCGACTTCATTCAGTCACACATTCGGAGATTCTGCTTACAGTGTATCCTTTCTGTGCTGGAGAGATTTGCTGGGGTCTGGAAGCAAGAAAACGGGTTTAATGTTGAATTGCAAGTAATGTTAATCCAAGAAATGACACTTCAAGATTGCTGTGTAGCATTTGTTGTTTTGAAGATGTTGAGAGATGTATAAAACGTTTTATAGTTTTTTAATCGTGCATGGGATTCGGAGCTTTTGTTTCTTTACAAAGGATTTGGTTTACATTTTGTGAGGTTTGTTTTTTTTTGTTTTCCCTTCTGAATTTGCAATTTCCATGTAAACCTGAGATCTCAGCTGTCTCTTAAGTGTTTGACTTTTTCCAAGACAAGTGCCTGGGAGGATGAGTAACTTTCGTGTATGTCAAAGAAAGAGCTCATGAGTCTTGTCCTGTTACACCCCTTTCTCTCTCTGAATACTGAATGGCTTCAGGTTTTGCCTTGATCTGCCTCTCAAAACTGAGTCTTGGAGATACATGCCTATTAACTGCTGATTTCAAGTTCTTACTATAATTTATTAGCTGTATCCTGCCTAATTTTCCTTAAATAGGTACTCAGATGGGGCTGCCTTGATTTATACATCAGTTAAGGAGGAAAAGAACCTTGACCTGCTGTATAAGTACATTGTACATAAAACATACGGTTTCCAGTTTACCACACCTGCCTTAGTGGTAGAAAAGGATGCAGTTTTTATGTGAGTCACTTGTGCAAACAGCATGGTTTCACATTGATTTCTTAAGCACTGCACTTCATGTGAGATGTATTGAAAAATAACCTGAATGGTTTGTGTTGTTCAAAAGCTCATATGTGTCTTGTGGAATCCCCAGTTGAAAAAACAACCCAGGGCCTATTCCTGGGGTTACTTGACTCAGAGTATTGTATCTTTGGAATTTAGCTGAGAATTAGGACTGACCTCGAAGCAAACAGCCTTATTTAAGCAGAGGGCAATGAATAAATGGCCTCTCTGGAAGAGCTTTCTGTGACTGAAAAGGCAGTTTTCCTCCTTTTTATAGACCTGCTGGTTGGGACAATGAGAAGAAAATTGCCATTTTGCATGAAAACTTCACAACAGTAAAACCAGAAGATGCATACGAGGACTTCATTGTGAAACCTCCTGTAAGAAAGGTAAAAAGGAGTAAACTCTTCCCTGCCCCCCACAAATAAGTGCAGTTTGCTTGAATGGCTGCCAATGACTGTTAATATTGAAGAACTCCAAATAGAAATGGAACTTCTTTTAGAAATCCTAATGTGTGCTTTCATTTTCTGGTTATTTAAAATACTGCAAGCAAATTCACCTAATTGAGTGAAAGGCAGTCCAGAAATACTGTATTTCAATTTATACCACTTTTGCCTGTATGGGGTAGAAACAGTTTTGGAAAACGGAGAATTCTTTTGTGGGAATTCAGCAATTTACACCTGTACACACGTGGCACTGAGATTCCTGTGTGAAGGCAAAGCAGGCCAGTCTCAGGTCTTTGAAGAGATGCTGATGAGATTAATATCTGACTTCAAAAGAATGTGGCTACTTACCAAGTGCTCACCTTTCTGGGACAGCACTCACAGCATCAATGTTAATCTGCTCCAATATTTTTTGCCTTACAATATCTTTTAAATGACAATTTCTTTAATATTGTTATTATTTTAAATGTGAAAGAACTGGTTTTTTAAAAAAAAGTAAAGGATGGTCTTAAGGATTTGTCTCTTTCTCTTCCCTTTGGATCACCAAAACATAAAAAACCAGTTTAAGTTAGTTTAAGTTTTTACTTCTAGTAACAAAATGTTTTGTTCAACAGTTAGTCCATGATAAGGAGCTGGCAGCAGAAGATGAGCAGGTGTTTCTCATGAAGCAGCAGGTAAGAAGGGAAGAATGAAAATAAGTTCTTACTACGTAAGATTTCACTCTAAGTTCTCCATGGCTATTGCCTTCAGTTTTTCATTCCTCATTTAAATCACTAGGTAGCTGTTTTTCAGCTGTGCATATTCAGATGTAATTGTGAAGTAAGGCTGTTTTTCACAAAGAGAAGTAGGAAATATGGCCACTGTTCTTGGCAAGGTGAAAGGAAGATATGCTGAGAACAGAATAATTTACATGTCAGAGGGGAAGAGGACAACGGGGCATTTCACCACATAGTTGTACTGATCTGTAAAATAGAAATACTTTTCAAACCTGGTGTCTGAATGTTGCAGTTTTCTTCCAGCCAGAGGCTTGAAAGGTGTCAAATTTGGCTATGGACCAACTTGTTGTTTTTTATGTTACTTCTCTGTAGTTTAAATACATACTAATACTTTCCTGTACAGTTGATTATAAATATCCTAGAGGTTACAAAGTGGGGTGTCTGGTTCTGGCTGAGAGTTCTGGACTGGCTGTAGAAGACAAGGGACCAAAACTTATTTATTCACTGTAGCTCGGTCCTCTAGAGGCAGCGTTGGGTAGTATGTAAATACCAGGGAAAAAATCAAATAAAGTAATGGTTAGTCAGCTTCACTGCATTTTATTCCTTTACATTTTCTGAAATGTATTTAATCTTTTAATATGTTGTTTTTGCAGTCATTCCTTGCCAAACAGCCAGCAACGCCTACAAGAGCATCAGTAAGTAGATCCAAGAGAAAAGAGTAGGAGGTGTTTTGTTTCCTTGTGGGGAAAAGGGAATGATTCTAACCTGCAGAGGTTCATTTTGTAAATTTAAATGTAACCTACATAATCTGCTCAAACTGCAGAAAACAATTAATAAAGCAATATTTTAAAATGTTGCTTATAAATTGCTTCATTCTCGTTCCCTGTGGGAACACAGAAATATCTGATGATTATTGAACTGAAATATTCCTGCAGTGATTCAGCCTTTCTTTTGGTGAGGCACATCCCCCACATAACTGTTGTTTGGGGTGTTTGTTTTCTTCTCCACTGTGCAGCACTACAGTGCTAATATAGAAGTGGAAAAGGTCATTTGTATGTGATCTCACCTGTGCTTTACACAACTAATCCATGTAAGCTCTTCTCTGATTTGTGTGATTTGGACTGTTTTCAAGGAATCTCCTGCAAGAGGCCCCGCAGGATCCCCGAGGACTCAAGGCAGAGCTGGTCCCACCAACGTACCCAGTGCCTCCCCAATAACATCAGTTAAGAAACCAGATCCAAATATTAAAAGTATGAATAAACATTTTACTGTTCTAGTGTGTGATATTTCCCTTAGAAAAGAATCCTCTTTTGTAGAAAGATTTGACTTTATTCACTGGTGATATAGTTTAGTAACAAATGAATAGATGGCATAAATCAGGTTTGATTTTTTTTTTAATTTTTTTTTTTATTTCTTGTAATTTGTGTGTCTTGGAATAGAGTTCTGTTACTGCCAAGCAGTCAGAGGTCAAACACACTGTAATTTCCTGCAGGTGCCTGTGTTATGCATCAGTTGGATTATTAGCATGGAGACTGCTTTAAACTACACGGTTTTATGTCATATCACTTATTCTGGGACCCACAGTGAGACCTGTTCTACCAAACCCCCTCTAGAATGTCATTTTCTGTGTAGATGAAGTACCTTGGAAATGACACCCTTTCCCTGCCTCAGCCCTAAGATGCAGCTGCATGTTAGTGGGGGCTTGTTTCTTTGGGAACCTTGGCCAGAGCTGCCTTTTGGTGAGCGCTGTGGGGCAGTTCCTCACCTGCAGGGGGTACAGTGCACTCTGGCTCCTGGCTCGTTGCTGTGTTGCCAAGTCCTGATTTATGGAAAGGCTGCTCTGAAACATCTGTGCAGTTTGTTAATGGCCTTACCGACCTTTGACTTGCACGTCCAGACTTCATACTTTTGTTCTCAGCTTCTACATTTAGGTAAAAACCCCAAAGCTTATAAATACTTATATTAAAGTTCTGTGACACCCCCATCGTTCCAGAAAAGCAGTGATGTGCTTTCAGTCATCTCTGGCTTTGCCAAAGAATGCAAAGGACCAGGGTCTTTAAACTGAGCAAGGACAGACTCGTACCTGAGGTTTATTTTCTTGATTAGTGAGAGAGTTGTATGTATGTATATAAAAATAAGTGCTGTCATTTAGCAGCTATCAGTGTTCTGTGTGATATAAATATATTTGTTTTTTTTACTTAGATAATGCTGCAAGTGAAGGTGTCTTGGCTAGTTTCTTTAACAGCCTCTTGAGCAAAAAGACTGGCTCTCCTGGAAGTCCTGGTGCTGGAGGAGTGCAAAGTACGGCCAAGAAATCAGGTATTGGGCTTGGTATTGTAGCTTGTTTTGCATAGTTGTAATATTTTATTTGGCCCACACTGCCCTACTGTGTGTATCTTTTGCACTGGTCAGTCAAGTGACAACCTTGACAGATGACAGTGCCAAAATGTGCAGTCTTTAAAAAGGAACTGAACTACTGCAACTTCACAACTCCAGGGCTTCTAGTCTCTTGTAACGTAATTCTTTGAGTGAAGTTGTACTGCTGGAATATCATAACATTTGAGTCTTGATCATACTCAGAAAGTGATCATTTCTTTTTCAACTTCAGAATTCCCTCCTTTCTTGACACTTTGCTGTTGCTTGAAGGAGATGCAGTTTATTGGATCTGGACTGGAGTCAGCAGTGAAACTTGAAATCTCCCCAGAGTTCCAGTTGAAATGAATCACTTCTTATGCCAGCTCGAAGTTACTCTCTCATTCATTAATGTTTTACTGTGATCCAGCACAGCTGATAACACTGGTGCAGAGCATCCACTCTGTGCATGTATGAGATATGCACTGCCTGAGATACGTGGGGAGAACCAGTTGCACCAGTTTAGGTGAAAAGAAGCCTGTCAGAACACTTGGTGCCTCTGCAGACCTCAGTGGTGTAAAATGCATGATTATTCCTCCTGCAACTAGAAATGTGCTGCTTTGGTTATTTACCTGTTTCTTCTCGGTGCCGGCATTGCCATCACACGGAAGGTTCAGGAGCTTTCCTTCCAGAATTCTTCCACTACTAAATGATCAATAGGTCCAAGACTTGATCCCAGGCTGGTGAAATCGTGTAAGGGTGATGCCAAACCCACAGTTCCTCCTGCTGGGAGGGGAGGGTAAGGCCCACACATTCTGAACTGGACATGAAAAATACTTGGTGTGTCAGAGACCCAGAGCAGCTGGAGTGTGGGCATTTCAACTGAAACTGTTCCTGGAGAGGGAGAGTAAGGATTTTTTTTATTATTGGGAAGGGCTGTATGTAACAGTCCGTGCTCTGAAAGCTCAAAAACTAGAATTTGACTTGCAGCAAATCAGGTGGGGTTTGTGTGTTTTGTTTCAGCATTATGAATTCTGGAATTTTAACTTTATTACATTTATTTATTATAAAGATAGCAATAAAGTTTTTGTATTATATAGTATTTACATAATGTTATTATATTTGTTATAAAAATACTTCATTAATTCTTTCCTAATCCAGAGTTCCCTCTTCAGTTAAACACTGAAAGGTGTCCCCTGTTCATCAAAGGCAGCCTTGTGTTATCACTGACCACAATGTCAAATTAACTGTTTTTATAGAAATAGAATTAGAAGTATTTTGTAGGTATTATTTCATCCATGCTTTTTATCTGAAGCAAAATCAGTTGGGGAGTACCTGGCTAGTGATCAAAAAGCAAACAAACTGACATAAAAGCTGTAGTGTCATCTCTCCAGGAAGCTTATTCCAGTACTTGATAGGGTTTTTTGCCTCTTGTACAGTCAGTGTTTCTTAAAGCCAGTACTGTTTGTCTTGTTTGAGTGGAGGTGGAGATCAGTGTGGCCCCTTTGTCTTTGCAGCCTCAGGCATCTGAACGCTCTTCCCCTCTGCCTGTGACTTTTGCCTGGGCTGTAAAAATAGACTTTTGTGCAGGACGTGTTTTTGTGGTGCTGGCAGATCTGGCTGTTCCCCCCGGGCTGTGCTCAGGTGACTCTTTTGGTGCTCAGAGATGAGGGTGGGGTGTCAGAGAGGGCTTTGCCTGCCCTAAGTAGGGGAGACTTAATCTGTGCTCCAGCTTGTGCTTCTCTTCAGACGTCTCAGTGTGACCGACGCTGGGTTTTTGTCATCTCTGTGATACTGAGCAGGGTTTTTGGAACAGTTCAGCCAGTTGAGTACATTTTCTGTCTGTATCAAATTACCTGAGTGTTTCAAAGGGCTGTGTGTTTGCTTCATCATTGTTTTCCATTCTGTCAGTATGCACCACTTCGATAATTTATATAAATAAGCTTTTTCTTCTAATCCTATCTTTTAAAATGCTTTGTTATCCCTTCAGGCTGCTTACTTACAGATCTGATGTCTTCAACAGTTGGACAGGCTAGCTTGCTGAATAAAAGTGTTGACCAGTACTATGGATAATTAATGGGTAATTTTATGAACTAGAATACATTAATTTCCTCTGAAATATCTAGACTTTTTTCTTTGAAGTTTATTTGTATGAAGGTTGTGTGAGATGTGATATCGACCACTTCTCCCTTCTCCACAGGACCTGTTATCCCATCATAGAAAGAAACTTGGGTGGCTTGACAGAACTTGTTGGTAACAGATCCATGTTGATTGTTGTGCTGTTTGTAAGCACCTAAAACTTAATTGTAATGTCTGGGAAAATCACTAGAGTAAAAACTAACTAGTCTGTCATGGGCTTTCCTCTTTCAGTCTTCTGGAACAGCCTATGCCTTCCAGGAGTTTTCAAAGATAACAAGTGGCTTTACATACCCTTTATTTTTTTTTGCCCTTGTGTCAGCATTAACTTCTAATTTAAATAGGTCATTTATCTCCAGAAACATCTAGAGACAGCAATCATACATCCTTTCTTAACCTCCTGGGTTTTGTTAGACTAAATTAGACAACTTAATCTTCTGCTAGAGGCTGAGCTCTGTTTTTCTTACTAGTTTCTTCTTCATTAGTTCCCATCACTGGCTTATCTTTTCTTGAGCACGAGTGATGAGTGTTGCATGCAGCACTCCAGATGCACCCCTTTGCAGAGATATATAACTGCCGGAGCAGTTCTCTTTCTTGGGTGGAAGGACTTCTCCCGAGTGATCTCAAGGTCTCAGTTGGCTTTTCTGGGCTGCATCAAGTTGGCAGCTCACGCTCATTCCCTGACTCTGGGAACAGAACAGAGGCTTTGGCTCCCCACCGTGCCTGTTCCCTGCCAGCTGCTGTGCTCCCATCTAACGTGCACCCAGAGTAAGAGCAAACTTCCCCGAGAAGGTAAGGGCTCCTGATGGTGTGGGAAAAGCTCTTGTTGAGTTTGTGAGGTCGCTGGTCGTTACTTGTTCTCTTGTGGAGGAGCTGAGGAGAATATCCTGGAGAGAACTTTTACAGCAGCACCCTCTGGGTGAATAAATGTGCTAAAAGTGTCTTTGGAGGCATTTTAAATGTCTAAACTCTTTAAAGAGCCCTACGTTTTCAAAAGGTTGATGACCAAAGTATTTAGCTTTAAAGAGGCCGTCTGTTTCTCTCATAGCTATGAATACCCTGAGGTTGAAATGCTGAGATTGTGTCACAGGATGAGGCACTGTGCATCTCAGCACACTGGTCAGCCTAATCATTCTGCTCTTTAATTCTTCCCTGAGAGAACTCTCTCATCTGGGCAGATGCTGCATTGTCGTGTCCCTTTTTCCTGCTGTGTGATTCCTCAACCACCTTGTTTGCCGTTGTATTTCTGGCCTCTCTCTCTTTGGTGTCTAGGCCGTGATATTTCAAAGAGCTTCAGTTGGTGGTTTCTGTGGTGGATTATTTTGCTTCACATGGACTTCTAGACTTAAAAAGTTTTCATTTATATTCACAAGAAGAGTCTTGCAAATTCTGAGGTTGCCTTCCCCCTCTATTCCTGTGCAGTAGCTGAAGAGCTGGGGCTCTCTGACCTAGCAGGGGGAATCCACCGAACTGTGCAGGGCACATCTGACTGCCCAAGGCCTTCAGCATCCTTCACAAATCTGTAGGAAACTGAAAGCCAGAGTCACCGATTCATAACTGGGGGGCAATTTTTATTTGCTTAGAAACAGCTCCTTGTGTTCCTTCCCTGTGCAAGGTGCCCACCTGCAGTGGTGGAAAAGAGGGGATTGTTATCCCGCGTCTCCCTGAAGAGCCTGGCAATGCTCCTGCTGCCCAGCCTGAGGTATTTCAGGACACGGCTGCTTGGTGTTATTTGGGAGCCTTAAGGTTCCAGTTCATCCAGCATAAAAAGAACCTCCCAGTTTTTGTTTAAGCAAGAACTTTGTGTGGGTTGTATTGTCCTAGGGTTTAGGATTTTTTTAACTCCAAGGTACCAGTCTCCATGACAGTGTTTTGTATTTTAAGTTCTGTTACAGTTAATGTACTAATTCTTAAATTTTGCTGAAATACTCCTACTTTGAATAGATGCTGTTAAGGGTGCTATGGCTTATGACTGGTGCTTAAGTCTAAAGCCTTCGTAGTGATTAAAGGTAACCTTTTAACTTGGTTATGTCTTTGTACTTTGGAAAAAAACACTTAAATCTCTAACAGTCAGATCTTGCCTTCTTAATGTTTTCAGCATGTACCCTGGAAAAAATCCACCTAATAATTCACACACATTTGAGCTGGAAAACAGATGCTTGTTAAATTCTTTGGCTATGTAAAGAAGCTGTACATGGTTATATAATCTACTTTTTGTCTAAAAATATGGCTTTTTAATCTTAAACGCTTGTATGCTCCATGCATTAGGATATATTGTTCCAATTTTAGTGATGAATTTGTGGGTTTATAATTTTCAGAATTATAGAAGGAAGCTGATGGTTCAGTTAGGGAATTGTTCCAAAGTTTGGAGTCTAATATAAAAATGTAAGCTATGCCTTTCCATGAAATACTTCACGGTGTCTGTTTCCAATTGAGGAAGCCCTTTGAAATGACTGCTTGGAGATATTACAGGAATATGCAATCCATGTCCCCTTTTTAAGAGAAACGTTGTCTGCAGATAGGAGAGTTCTTCCTGTTAGTTGTTCAGTATTAAAATGCAGCCAGTACAAGTGCAACCAAACGTGACTTTTTTGTAGCAGGTGTCCTACATACCTGGCGGGTAAAACTTGAGTTTAAATGAAGTCCTTGCTGTCAGTGCTAATAATAGAATTGGGTACGGTTGATTTTTATGGAAGATTCTAAATGTGGCTGTTTTTATGATGATAGTTGCTGTAAAACATATCAGAGCTGTTTCTGTGCTCTATGCTGCTGGAAAATTCAGCATTTCATCTCCTTGAAGTGAATCAAACTTCAGTATTTATCAGTCTTTACTCAGACAATACCCTGCATGGTGCCAAGCTCTGTGGTGTTGGGAAGGTGGCAAAATAATAGAAATAAGAAATATATTGTCATGTAAAAGTGATTTCTTTTGAATGAATGTTAAAACATTTAATTGAAATTTGACTGCTTTAACCATGTCCTTTTTCTTTGTAGGACAAAAGACAGTTTTGGCAAACGCTCAGGAGGAGCTGGACAGGATCACTCGGAAGCCAGACCCCATGGTAACAACAAACTCTCCTCCAACAGAGAATGAAGCTTGATAGCACGTCACAAATGCATCTGTAAATGACCAAATAACTATGTATAGTGATCTGATAAGACCAGGAATTTTCTGCCATGGCAGATGCTATCGGTTTTCTTGGGGCAGGGGAAATGAGCTTATTCCATCATTGCCTTGTCCCAGTAAAAAGTGCACATTCAGGAAGTTTGCATATAAAATCCCTCTGTATAAGATAACCATTTAGAGTTTATATAGGGCAATTCTTTTGGTTTGGAGGTCAAGCAGGTGCAGCTGCATTTCCTGTTGTGAAGAACACAGAGAAGCGAAATGGAGAATTCTGTTTGAAGTACTACTGACTGCACACGAGGCAAGAAAGAGAAATGGAATCCTCTTTCAGAGTTACTGGAATTGGCTACTTGTATGTTTGCAAATGCATTGTATTCTTGGAGTGGTGGGGTGGTGGTGTAAGAGCATTAATTAGGTGAAGGAAGCCCAGGAAGGGGATGGAGCCCCGAAAGGGGGGAAACAGATTTGGGACAGCGAGAAACCAGAATGTTGGATTGACTGGAGAGGAGCAATGTTGTTAAATCCTGCGTTTCACAGGGGGTAAATAGTCACTGTTTTTAAAAGACTACTTTACATTGGAGAATTCCAGGCCAAACACTAAGAACCATGGGAATTTATTCTTGTTATAAATCTTGTTTTAGTGTTTAAAGAAGTCTTAAGAGTGTGGATGCCCTTTCTGGTGTAGCTGACAAAGGGAGAACTAAACTGTTTAGATCCAAGTGCCTGGCACAGTGTGTGATGTGTCTTTAGAAGGTGCTTGAACTTATTGTGCACTGTAGTACAAACAGTCACTGTTTGGTTTTATTTTAAAAACAGTAGTTTGGCAATTTGTATTTAATTTTAAATCCTGTTTTCTGATAGCTTCTGCCTTTTTTTTATGCCAAGAGGCAAGCCTGTGAAGAATGGTGGGTGACGGATCATTTTCCCATAATGAAATGATAACATAATGAAAACAGAACACTCAGTATTTTTTTCTTACTTTTTTTGTAACTATATATTAGCTATCAAGCTAAATTTGATTCCTGCCTTACACTTATGGAGGTTTTTTAAAAAAAAAACTTTCAAGGCCCTAGTTCCAACCACATGTGCTGCAGGTGCAGCCAACTCCAATTCTGAAGGTAACCTAAAAAGGATGAATGTGTACAGATGGACGTGCTGAACCAGTTGGTCTGTATTTCTTTAATGTAGCATTTCATTTGGAAAGATGGTCGTGGGTGTCCCCGTTGCTGTAGTGGAGCTCTGTCCGTGGTCACATAACTAACCATGATTCTGTGGAAGCAAACAGCACTGCTCTGGTTACTGCGATGGCACTTTGACTGCACAGGAATGCTCGTTTCACACGTGCACACTACCAGAGATGACAGCTACCAAGCATCTTCTGTGCTCTTAATGCTGAAGGGAAAAACACAATTTCATTTATACAGAGTTTACTTTTTATTGATATGAACTTGTTGTACTAAATCCATTGTCTGGATATAACTTCCCTAATATATATTGTTACTTAAATATACGGAATTAGACTGACCACTAACACAGTGCTGGATGTTGACCTCGACTCCTGTGTTACATCAAGAGGCTGTTTGTGTAAATCTGTCTAAACACCTTGAAAGCTAAGAGTATTTACTTGCCTCTTACAAACATTAACATGAGTATGTAACCTGTGCCAGTTTTTTTGTTGAAAATACTATTTTTTTTTCTTTTTTTTTACTTTTTTACTAAACGGTATGAGCTGAAGTTACACAGCTGTGTAGATCAGTTAGACTAAGACTGTGGCTGGCTGCTCGAGCAGGTGCCAGCTGCAAGTTCCCACTCCAGAAGGAGTTACACACTGTCCTCCTGACACTGAGAATTGGGATTGGAGACCATCAGAAATCCGAGAGGAAAGGGAAAAGGTGTGTGATTGGAATGGGATGTAGTTTGAAAACCTCAGTCTGAAACTGCCTTTTTTGTCATCTAACCTGAGAAGCACTTTTCTAGCAATATGGCTAAAACTTAAAATTGAAGTACTTTCCAGATCTATAAAAATGTCAAGTGTACTAAAATGGATCCAGACTTTTAATGTATAACTTACCAACTTTGCAGAGAGACAAAAAGAATCAGATTTCCAGTTTCTGATTGCAAGTGAATGCTCCTAGTTTCTGGAAGAGAGTTGTAAGTAATGTAGCATCCCGTGGTTGCCAAGGTCTGTGGACTTTGGTGAGCTGCACAGTTGTTATTCTGGTGTCTTCAAGCATTGGAACCAAAGGCCAAATGCAAACAGCCTTTACATTTTCAAGTGAAACTTCATTTTATTTGCAGATACACTTGTATGGTAGACTGTTTAAACTATTATATGCCTATATTTATATGCATTATAGTGACTGCATCTACTGTTCATGTTTAAACTATGGAAACAAAAGATGAAAGCATTCAACTTGAAGCAAATAGAAAAGTTTAAAGATTGGCCCTCCATAAAAATGCTGTGGTTATGCTGCTTGATTTTAAGTTTGCACTTTTTTTATTGGCATTTTAAAAAACCCAACTGTTTAAACTGAACAGAATTTCGTATTTTATTTAATTTAACTACGTTGGAAGTGACTGCTCTGTACATCGTGAACTTACCAATATACATGCTGTAAATGAAAGTTCACTGTCCTGTATTCTAAGTTTATTGGGGTTTTTTTCCAACTTACAATTAGGACTGCACATGTATGAACAAACTTAGTCCAGTTGTATGGCTTTAACCAGGTGCAGTATGCAGTCATGTGGAATCTTGCTTTCTAGTGCTGGCAAAACAAGGACGTCTTTAATTCCTGGCTTCAATAAACATGAATCCAGACTGCTTCGTGCTGTGCTTGGCGTTGTCTCGGAGATCCCCCTCTGGAGCCGGTTCTGTGGCAGCAGAGGGTGCCTGGGCTCTGTGAACAGAGGCACGTTGCCCTGTGCAGTTGTGCTCCTTAGTACCAGTTTCCTCCACAGGGGTTTTGTCCCGGCCCCGGGCAGGGCAGGACTCACTGAGGGATCCCCTCTGGAGCTGGGGGGGTGTGTGCCCCGTGCCAGGGAAGCAGAGGTGTGCTCCTGGCAGCTCCCACACGGCAGCTCTGCCAGCACAGCTGCTCGGGAGGCAAAGTCATGGGTTTCCTGGGCGTGAGGAAACAGCTGGATTTGACCAGGTTCGGATGTAAACCTCCTAAACCTGTGTTTCGTGGAGTGCCATTCCCAAGCAGAGCACTGGTCCTAAATTGGGTGGGTTAAAGTCCAGGTTATGAGAAGTTTAAGGAGTGAATTGCTTGAGAGTTGAAAATGCCTCTTCTCTGCCAGTAGCCAAGCTGGGTGTTGCCTCAGCAAGTGCCTCCCAGGAAGCATGGAAAGAGGAGACATTTAATGAGGATTCTACTTTAGAAAGAGGAGACATTTAATTAGGACTCTATTTGTTTACTTCACTGGTACCTCAGTTGGCTGCTCCGTGTTCCCCTGCATAGACTGAAGCTCCAGGTATTGCTGCTTGTTCAGTCACCCTGCCCCTGAAATACAAATCAGCTGAGCTTTTGGTTTCTTAGATGTAATTTCTCCAGAAGGGAATCCTTATGAGGCCATGAAACAATTACAATTTTAGAACTGTCATAATATTTTAATTAGTTCATTAATGTGAAGAATTAACTTCAGTTCTTTAAGATGGGCTTTAGGAAGTATCTTTTGAGTATATAAAGAGAATTATCTATTATGTTAGTTTGGGAGAAACCCACGTGAAGATTCAATCTTCAGCTGTGCTGAAGCTGAAAGTGACTTCAGAAAGATGGTAACAGTGGGTTGAATTGGAAGAACACTGTATAATTCTTATATTTGCTTTGCTGATCTTCAACTCTAAAGCAAAATGTCACCAAATTTAAAAATAATAATAATAATAATTGACATAATAAGGTTTTGGTGTGGAAAAGTTTCTGGAGGCTCTAAGCTGCTCTGGCAAGAGGAATCTTTCACTGCCTGTGCTGCTCCAAATGGTGGTGTTGACCCCTCTGGCTTTCAGGCACAGCAGGATTTTGTTAGAGAGTGAACTTCTCAGGTGAGAACCTTTGCTTGAATAAAATAATCAGTTTCCGAGCCTTTGCAGTTCAAATAGGTGCACAGGAGAGGCTGTGGGCTCTCAGGGGTTATGAACGACCTAAACGAGGCTCTGGGGGTCTGGGTCTGTGAGTAGAGCCGAGTGGAGTATTTAGTACCTGGCCCACACTTGTCTGTTATTCAGTCTTTTAATTTAAAAATAAATAACGTATCCATAGGGTAGAGGCAGTTTAATTCCAAAAACACCTTTTTGCTGGAATTCAGTTTCCCCTTCAAGGAAGCGTTGACATGAGAATTCCAGCCCTTGTCACCATGAATGAGTCGCTGCTCCACTCAGGAGATGTGGAGAAGGTCACACGAGCACAGATGATTACAAAAGCCCACAGTCCAAACCCCTGCTTTGGGGGGCACCACAGGGCTCTGGTCCCACAAACACCTGAGACTTCTGCAGGGAGTTTATAAACAGCCCTCCGTGAGCGGCAGCTGCAGGAGCGCAGGTGAGGATGTGACTCCTGGCTCTGGAAGGGGAAAGGGAGCAAGCTCTGACCTGCACATGTACACCAAGGAAATGCAAATGGTTCAAAAAGCTCAAGGAAGTGAACGTTCTCAAACGAAGCTCTTTGCCAGAGGTGGCACAAATGTGCTGTTAGCGTGCTTCAGCATCATATACACCTGTAACAATCGGAATAGGGCACCTAATTCTGCTTCAAAACAAGAGAAAGGCTGGTGGTGGTGGCACCATGGACGTTGCTGGTGGTACTGGCACCACCACGGGTGTTGCTGGTGCCAAGTGCAGCAGCACAAGCCTGGTGCTGACACTGTTGGAGGGTGGATGCCCAGGGGGTGAGCTGAGAAGAAGAAGGAGCCGTGTGGTGGGGAACGATCCCTGCTCTGTGCTGGGACTCAGAGCCACGCGCTCGAGTTCCTGCGGCTTCTGCCGGAGCCACACGAGCGGTGACACGGAGGGGGTCAGGGAGGGGACATCAGAACCGAGGGGCACAATTCGTGCGCTCTGTTGCCTTTCCTTGCGGACCTTGTGTGGCCGAACCAACACTGCGAGTTGTAAGTTTTTATCTGAAGCAGAAGATCCCTCTCTCCCCTTTCCCTGCAGCTCAATTATTGCAGCACAGCTCTCCAGGCCCAGAGGGTGCCGGGCGTGGGATCGGAGCCTCTGGGAGATGCTGGTGCCTTGGCAGCTTCCCCAGACTGCTCTGTTGGGCAGGTGGTTGTTTTCAGCCAAGTCTTTCACGCTGAACTGCTGAATTTTTCCCAAAGAAAAGCAGTTTCACTCGGCTCTAAGAATCTTGTTAATCTGAGTTAAGCTGTTTTCCTTCTTAATTTCATGACACTGGTTTGTCTTTCAGAACAAAAGCCGGAATAGCAACGTTCAGCACAGAAAGCACTGGGTCGTGGCTGTCCACGAGAAGGCTGAATTAGCAGCACGAGCTGCCTCTGAGAAGCGTCTGAGTTTTCAACACGAACATTCCCTACTGCAACTGTTGGTACTTGTTCGTGTATAACACCCAGTGCGGCTTTATGACATACGTAAAAGTGTCACCTTTGTCTCGGACTCGCCAAATGCTTAAAACAAACCGAAAAAATCCTCAAAATCAGCCAAGGAGGTGGTTGCAGCTGGGAGGTGCTGGGAACGGTCTGGCACGGGTATTGGCAAGAATGGGCAGTAAAAGGTTGAAGTTCTTGGGGGAAGGAAAGGTGTGATTGCAGGTGCCTGGCACTCACCTTACCAGCCTGACGGCATTCCAAACCTCAGGGACTCCTTTCAGAGAGACCTGGAATGACAGAGTGAGACCGGAGGGGGAAAGATCATGGGTGGAGAGGTCATGGATGGTGAGACCAGAGCCACGCTGGGTTGGTGGCCTCTGTGAGGGGCTGGGGACAGAGCTGGGCCCTGCATGGCCACGGGACGGGCTACAGCTCCTCTCCCGCCCCAGTAAATTCAAACCTCTCTTTTCCAGAGGAGGAAAACCATTATCCAGGAAGGACTTGGTATACTGAGGATGCTTTGGAAATTATTAGAAAGTGAAGATGTTCAAATTTTTCAGATGTTTTGAAAGAGTTTAGTAGGACAAAAATTCCGTTTTATGAAAAGATCAGTCACTGACTGCACAGAAAATCTCTCGAGTCCAAAACAAAGGCAAAAGGCCTTGGGGGAGAGCTCTGGCACTTCCAGCCGAGCCCAGCACTGGGTCTGTGTGGCTCAGGTGAGTAAGGGAGTGGTGGAGCTGTTCCCAGCTGGGAGGAATTTCTTGGGGAGGAACTGGGAGTTTGGGAACAAGCAAGTGGAATATCAGCCTTTGATCCATGGGAGAGATCAGGGCTGTGGAGTCCATACAGGAATTTGTTGCTGTTGTGAACCTGAATTGTTGCACACAGGTTTATTTTCCTGGGGAACCCACACGTGCCCCAGACAATCCAGGATGGCCAGGAGGACACTCTAATTAGCCACGTTTAACGAGCTGTGTTGGATGTCCTGACCAGTGTCTTGCAATACTGATTGCTGGGCTGAGAAACTGCCAGAGGAGTTGGCAGGCTCTGAAACACTCACAGCTTAGCAAAAGCCTTCAGAGTCCCTCCGAGTCACCTTTCGGCTGCACAGAAGTGCAGCACAACTATTACGAGAACGCTGTCGGATTTGAAATATTTTTTGCGTGGTTTCCACCGCTTTTGCATCTGTGCTCTGTCCTGCTCTGCCCCCTCCTCGAAAAGAACCTCGGTCTTCTGGCCAACTGCAGTGACAAGACAGATCTCCCAGACAGCTGACTTAATCCCAGCTGCACGGAAATTAGCGGCTCGGTGGAGACGATAAATCCAAAGATTTCCTCCGCTCTAAGTGGGGATTGCCAAGGAAGTTTGGCTGGTTCCTGAGCGAGCCGGGCCAAAGGCAGGGCTGTGGGCTGCACACAGGGAACCTGGCGCGGGATCCGCTTCCTTTGCTCGAGCAGTAGTTGGAGGACATAAATAGGAGCTAATCCTGCTGCCCATGGAAGGGACCCCCGGGAGGGCGCTGGGGGGGCTCAGGGGAGGGGGAGCTGGGGAAGGTGGGAAGGGAAGACGGCAGTCTGCAAGGAATCAGGATTTATTGGATCCGCTGGGTATGGGGCCATGTGCCTGCCTTGGCTTTGTAGCCAGGGCTGGAAGGCTTGAGATTATTTTTCCTCTTTAAAGAAAGAAAGAAAAAAAAAACAACAAAAAAAAAAAGCCAAAAGTTTCCCTTGCATGTAGAAGACTCGTGTAACTAAAGAGCTACTCTGTGAGGGAATGAGCCAAATTAGCTGTATACAAAGTCCTGTCTTACGGAGAAATTAATAAGTGCTGTTGGAAAGGGGAATATTCCTTGAGCTGCTGTTGCATCGGGTGGTGTTAGCAAAGAACTGCAGTTCGGCTGCAAGGGAACGCAGGAGGATAATTGAAACGTGGGCTTTCCTGCCGGGTGCAGGTCCCAGCAGAGGAGCAGCACACACGGCTCCAGCACTCGAGGGCAGTTGTTTTCGCTGGCCCTGGAAAGAAAGAATGTAGTGAGTGCACTTCATCTGTTTTTTTAAAGCCTGCTAAGGGACCTTTAAAACTTGGCTTATAAAACATGGTTTGTACAATTTTTTTCTTCCTCCCCTTCAGCTTCCCACCTCCTCAAAAGTAAAGATCAGCTCTTTCCCTGCAAAGGGCTGTTGTAGCCCGTGCTCCACGTCCTGCTGTAAAACCCCTGGATGTTGCAGGGACAGCAGCCCCTGCTTTGCAGAGGGAATGAGTTTTCTGGCCTCCTGCTCTAGGCCTGTGTGTTTTCATGGTATTATTGCAAGACCACGGCCTTTTTTCTCAGTTCAGGGCTTTCCCCCCCC
>VWZF01007214.1:604710-663346 GCA_013396755.1 Sclerurus mexicanus | reverse complement strand
GGGCGGCTCCCCAGGTGAGGCTCCCCAGGTGCGGCTCCCCAGGTGCCCTCGGCGGGCACGGGCTGTGCCAGGGATCCGCTCGGAGCTCACACAGCGCCCCGTTCCCTGCTGCCTTACCAGGCCGGGGTTCTCCCCGGTGCACCGAGGAAAAGGAAATGAACCTTAACCCCCCCAGCAAACACCACACGTGCGTTCTTGTGTCGGTGGGAGCAGTTCGGGCTCCCGAGCCGGGCGGGCCGGGAGGCACCGGGGCAGTGCGGTGGGCGACAGCACCCGGGGGGTCCGGGAGGTCTCCGGTGCCGATGCTGAGGTTTGCCTTCGTCTGATCCTCCTTGCGAGTCACTCCAACAGGAGTATTTTTCAAATCAACGAATGTGTTTTTCGGGGCATTTGAAAATAGGTGTTTTTATGAAAATGGCAGTGAGTTTGAAATAAGTTTTTAAGTAATTTCTTATAGGGTACTTCACATTGTTTTAACTTAAGATGAATGATATTTTAATATTTCGTATATGTAACTCCAGCTGGCTAGCACAAGGCAAAGCTTGCACACACAGGTTTCATGTAAAACACGTTGGAAGAATCCTCGCTTAGGCTGTGCCACGAGTTTCTAGGGGGCTGTGGAGATGAACGTGTGGTCATTTTTCATGAATGCCCAGTAAAATGCAGGATTTGGAGGGGTGGTTTGTTTTCTTCCCGTCTCCTCAGCGTAGAGCAGAATCTGTGGTCTGCAAGTGGTAGCAGTGAGTGTGTTACCCCAGTAGTCAAACAACAGGGAGTAGCAGTGTTTGCATTGTGTGTGTTCAGGACTGGAGCCAAAGAATCTGTCATCACTGTGCAACATCTACCTGTCTTTGAACTGTGAAAAACTGGCCATGTGGTGGAGATCCTGGGGTGGTGCTGCCTAATACACTGAAATAATCTGCCCTCGGGATTTTTGTTTCAGTTCCTGCTGCTGAGCCTTTCTGTAGTACACTAATAGCTGTGGCAAGTCATGTTAAAAACTTGTCATTAAAATGAGCAATTACTGATTGTGAGTAAGTGAATCCTTTATTGTTAAACTCTGACTCGCTTGGAACAAATTCCAAAGATAGACCTCGTAAGTTTTTAAGTCATGCACAGAAAGATGAGGGGAAAACCACGGTGTGCTGGAGTTCTCTTGTCTGTGCACAAAGACTTTGCTGCTCCCAGGCTGTTTTCAGGGGGATGTTAAGTGCAGAGTAGTGTCTTCAGGGTAACTGAGTCATTATGTTTTGTGCCCTTTCATTAAGAGTGGCCTGAGCTATTGCATGTGGTGCCCACAGTGTGGATGAGTCCAGAGGGTCAGAAGTTAACGAGAAACTAAATCAGCTACTGTAGGGCGAAAGCCTGTGCACCACCTCAGCACACTGAGTTTCTGCACAGTTGGACTCAGCAACAGCTCCATCTCACTCCTGGTGATGACTGGTGGAGAAGCCTACTGAGATTTGCAAACCAGTGGAAAACTGAGCAGTGCTGGGAAAGAACGAAGGGGGAGCACATTCCACAGTGTACTGAAGGTGTTTTTTTGCCAAGTATAATTATTTTAATTATAATGTTTAATAATGCCTTTGCAAAAATACTGTGTAGGAACCGAAATGTATCAAAGTCCATTGTGTAGAAGTCTGTCTCTCAAAAACAAGGAGGAACTCCCTTTGTTGCACACAAGAAAAAAAGACAAGTACTGGTTGAGATAAAAGGGCTTTAAATATATGCTAGCAGAAAGAATATTACAGGAAAGATCACAATGCGTGAGCTTCATTTAGCATCAGGATTTGTCTTAAAATACGTACTTGATTGGCAGGCAGAGGTATCAGCTCAAGACAGACATCGCAGTTCTAATCTTGGGTTGAAGAGCTTTCCGGAGGCTGGCCAGTGGTGCTGTGTGTGAAGGATAACCCTTGGGCACTGTGGCTTGGATGGCTCTTCTTCCAAACACCCACGTTTGACCGTCAAAAGTGGAAGTAAAAGGGAATGGAGAAAAAACCTTGTCACTGAAATTAGGAAAATAGGTGTAGGGCTCTATTATTTTGTTGTAGATGTCTCTTTATTGATTCAAATAAAGGAGTTGTTACAAGACAGAAAGCAGTATGACATTTTAGGCATATGGAGTAATTTAAGTGCTGCTGGAGGGGACAATAATTTTAACTCATTTGTTAACATTTCAACAGATATGCCCTAAAGTGTCCTGTAGAGGGGTACCAACATAATGGGTTATGATAGTGTCTCATGTATAGTATGTGCAGGTTATTTCTGAGCCTTGTGTTGGCTTTCTTTCCCTTGACCCCCAGGAAGAGTTGAACAGCATTCTGTTCTTTGTTTAGACTGGATATGCAGACTTAAGAAAACTATCATTTAGGGCTTCTTACTCCTCTTTGTGGGCAAGCTGAACAGTTCTTAGTGCTTGGCTCTGCCTGCCAGTGGTCAGGAATAGCAATGTGAGGAATACTGAGGGACTGAGGAACAGGGCCCATGTGGAACAGCTTAGTGTTGAACGGATTTCCCTCTGTTTGCAAATGTTGTTGCTAGGTAGGTGAGCTTTTTGGGAAGGAGCTCTTTTGCCTCTATCTTGTTGTTCTGTTGACATCACTGTGTGTGTGTTTATTGGGATCTGCGAGGAAACACCTGCTGTAACTGGGGATGCAGCCTCCTTTAAGCAGCAGCCTGAAGGAAGGTGGTGAGTGTTGGAGCATCTCAGAGGTGTTCTGGGCCCTGGGGTGGCTGAGACGCCCGATGGGTGTCACTGGACAGGTGGGAAGTGAATGGTACAAAGGGAAATGGGGGAGGACTTAGGGTAGCTTGGAGCTCTCGTGTTCGTTTGGTGCCTTTTGTTTTGTTTTGATGAGAGTCTGAACTCAAAATGAAGGTCAGGGAGAAGCCAGTACACTTGGGTGCTAACCAAAGAAATGTTTTTCCTGCGGGGAAATTGTGTCAGCTGACTTTGTGGCATTCAGGTGGAGCAGTACCTTGGCCTGTGGAAGGTGTGAGAGAGTAGACAGCTGTCCTTGGAGAGCGGAGCAGGAATGCTCTTTAGAGTTTACTCTTATTACTCTCTGGCGTGAATTTGTTTCTCATGCTTTTGATGGCTTTAATACTTCCCATGGAGACAATAATCAAATGGATATCACTGGAACTTTGCTATGAATATCCTCAAATGATTTCTTGTATTTCAGTGCTTTTTCCCTATACCCTTGAATTTCCTAAGGACAGTTTCTCCTTTTCCTGAGTGTTCTTGGTGAATAAAGGTGTTTAGTGTGTAAGGAATAAGGAGGGGCCCATTGCTGACATCCAGAAGAGATGGGCTGACTGGCAGGTAGCACCTCTTTGCTGGGAATAGTTTCACTTTAGCTGAAATTGCCTGCTCTCTCTTTTTTTTCCTCTCCTCATTTTAGTTTTCTCTTCAGCTTTTCTAAATGCACTATTATGTTTCCTTGACTGTTGTAATTCTGCACCTTCAAGGATCTTACTGTCATTAAAGTTGGGTGTAGACATATTTCCCCCTGGAATTCCCGTGGTGACTCATGACTGCCTGTTTCCTGCTGCTCAGTTTCTCTGGGAGCTGTAGCTGCTCCTGGGCTGTTCCTCAGGACACTGGGTGAGTTACGAGGAAACCAGGCAGGATCCTGTTGGGAGCCCTGTTGGTTCTCACTGAGACCCTGCCAGCTTTGCACAGGCACTTGGTTTAAAGTAACATGTATGACCTCCAGCAGCTGGGCCAGTTGATGTGACAAGTTGTGCCTGGCCAGTTCTTGCAGTGGTGCTACTTAGGAGTGGTTTAACTGGAGCAGTAGCATCCCGGAGTGACCTCCTGGTGGAAGTAGCAAGAGCTGGAAAACCCGTAGCCTGTGCTAGCTGGAGAGAGGATGGATGGCGTTTGTGGTAGTCAGTGATAGCTTCTGTGGCTCAGACAGCCCCAGACACCATTCTCTTCAAGTGTTTGTTCCAAATGCTGCAAAAATCCATGAGAAATTCCTTTTAAAGAAGATAATACTGCTGCTTGGGAGGTCTGTGAGCTGCGAGTGCTGAGCAGTGCCCTGGGAAGTGTCACGGCGTGCTTGCTCTCTATAGCATATGATATTGTTAATCATGGGAGGCAGGATTTTGAGCTAAATGTGATCTGGTGTGAATAACAGTTCGTATGTTCAGAGTTTTTGGAATAAAAAGTTCCATCTTCATTGGTGGAGAATAGCTGAACTTTGGAAAAAGTTGTTTTGTGGCTTACTGGCACTATACATTTCCAGATTCAGAAGTTGGTTGCCGAGGCCAGGGCTACAGTAAAACTCTTTGCTCTCAGGTTCTGTTGCAATGAAGAAAACAAAATTCAAAAGCCAGGAATAGAGGCCTACATGGGTAATAAGACTATTGAGAGTTCTCATTGTTAATTATATTAGAAAATTAGAGTAATAACATTTATGTTCCAAGGAGTAAGCTAATTGCTCACTGGTAGAACCTGGTTGAAAGCTATTATGAGGTGTTTAGTAATCTCATATTTAATTATCGCTGCCTTCTGGTGCCCTCAGCTCAGCATCTCATTCTGGTCTCTCGTGGAGGAGAGGATTGGAGGGATCCCCCCAACTCCCACCCATGTGTGGTGTGTCACGTGTTAGGGCATGTGTGAGTCCCCTGCTCCCTTCCCACGGCTCTCCCGGCCGTGACCCCCTGAGTGGGGAGTGGGGTCGGAGCCGGGTGCTCCGCGGGCAGCTGGCATTCTGTACCCCAGAGAAGTTACCAGCTGGCCGCTGAATCGGTGTGCAAGAATTGAGATTGCTTTTGCAGTGGTTCTTGGAAGTTTGGTGTTGTGTGAGTGGGGTGTTAACTAAGCTGCAGGGGGTTAGTGTGCGTGTGCCAGGGGGCAGCGGGTGGCGTTCTGTGCACGGTCAGGGCAGGCAGCCGGGCTGTGGGTCCTGGATGTGAAGCCCTGGCGAGGGGCAGAGCCCTGGCGAGGGGCAGAGCACTGCAGGACGTGGCCCAGCCCTCCAGGGCAGCTTTGGGCCCTGCACCTGCCCCTTTTGTCCATAGCTGAGAGTTTCACCTGGAAGTTGGCTTTTGTCCATTTATTCTGCACTTCGGAGGAACAGAAGCCTTCCTGGTTTTTGTTGTGAACTTAGTTCCAGCGTGTTTATAGGCCCTTGTGCAGACATTGCCAGTTCCCTACCTACTCCTCGCTCCCTCGTGCCTCTGAAGCAGCTGTTTGCCCTCAGCCTTGGTGTGGCTGCCCAGGGCAGGACAGTGCTGTGGGCTCTGCTGAGAGAGGGGCTCTGCTCTCGGGACCAGCCACCCCTCCCTGTGCCACCACCCGGCTGAGGAGAGGGTCTCTCAGCAGCAGGGGACCTTTCAGGGTTTCTCACCAGTGTGGACAATGACGGGTCACTTCTCAAGCCTCTGCTGGAGACGCCTCTCCTGCTGCGCCCTAGGGTCGCGTTGGCAATTTATGGTCATTCTGTGATTGACTGCATCATCCGTGCTTTATTCTTTTATACTTTCCAAACAGTAAATGTGCATTTATGTGAGAAATCCTTGTGACTGGTGTGTGTCATATATTGAACTTTGATTCCGAGTGGTATTTGTAGCTGTCCGTCTAGAAGGTCTTGAATGTGACAGCAGATACTGATCTTTGGCATTTGGCCTTAGGAAAGGGCTGTTCTATTTCGTATTAAAAGGATCAAATTTGTAATGCACAAGTATGCTTAGAAAGCCTCTTGGTCTCTTCAGTGACTCTGAAACTCCTGATTTCCCGTGAGAAAGATGTGCCTTTAAAGGTTGTGGATCTGCATTGCTGTGTGGCGATATTTTTACCCTGACATTTGCCATGGAAGAATGATAACTCTGGGTACAACTAAAGAAATGACTGTGGTTGTTGTCCCACAGAAAGGTGAATAGGTTTTGGTTTCTTGCATGGTTTCTCTCAGCTGCCATCTGGCCATGGGCTGGTGTCCTACTGTCAGTAAACTCCAAATGCCTGTTAGAAAATTCTTTCTAAGGTGGTGGATAGTTTTAAATTCTGCTTTCATAAGAAATTTCTATAATTTCTATGCAAAGCATGCTGTGGTTTTTTCCTCCCATTATGAACCAGTGTAATCATAATAGATGCAGCACACTAATCTAGTCCTAATGGTATTAATATTTGGAAAGCTCCCTTCTTGCTTCTGATCTTTCTGGTAATGTCCTCTGTTGATGAGGCTCCCCAGTGATTTAATCACCATCTTGAGATAAGAAGACAAGGGCTAGAAATTTAAGAGGCGGTGTTTTTCCTGTAACATGACTGGTAGAGGAGGAGTCTGTGACTTCTGATGAGAGTTAATGCACTGTTTTGACAAATTAACTTGCACACTTTTCAACAGCAATCATCCTGTGCTCAAAACGGCATTTCAGAAAGACCTGCCTTGCTTCTAGACCTCAACAGATAATTTGATACTGAAATTCTGTATACAAGGAGGAGACATCTTAGGAGTGGGTCAGCTGCTGTTCCTCTGTAGCAACAGAAGTTGCTACTGCATTAAAAAAATGCATTCTGATTTAAAACAAAAGTCACCTAATTCTCGGATGATTTGTGTAGTCAGTTGCTTCCAAAATGACAATTAAAAATTTCCAAAATGGAATTAATGTTTAGGTTTCTCTGGAACTTGGGCCGTCAGCTGCAGGATAGGGTTAGGAGAGAGGCAAGGGCTGGACAACACCAGCCTGATGTCGAATAGGTGTTGAGAATGTACAACCATGAGCAGGGAAAAGATGGGTCAGAAACATGACTGACTACGGGCAAAGAGGTCCTAGAGCTGGTGTAGCCCAAAGAGTCCCCAGTGCAGGGTCAGGTCAGCAGAGTAACTTCTGCTGTTCTAATCTCATGAGTGCAAATTAAACTGGGAACTATAACTCAGAGGATCAGATTTCTGACTGGTGTCTAATGAATTGTAATTAAGGTTCTGTTCTTTAATGCCTTAGCTTGAGAAAGAATATGGTGTGTTTTTACCCAGACAAGTGTTCCAGTATGATCTGCAAGTTAAGCTTTTTCAAATATGTCACTTGATATTCAGGTGTTGCTGCTTGACAGGTCTTTAAAGCGTCTCTGTTTTGTGTGCACATTGACAGTGCTCAGGTCGCAGGTGGGCTGGGCTGGTTTTGATCCTGCCCTTCGCTACAGGGCAGTGTAAAACCCAGCAGCCCCGTGCCCTGCGCTGTGTCTGGGGCTGCGTGTGGTGATGCTTCTGGAACTTCACTGAAGCCAAGCAGGGTATTTTCAAATGCTGTAAACGTGCCAGTGATACAGCACTGCTCGTAACAGGTCCGGCAGGTTTTTTCCAAATTACTTTATGAATCGACTACAACCATTGCCATATTAGGAATTTTCTGTACTTTTGTACATTTTTAAACTGAAATGCTCATGCAAGAGAGCAACGAGCACGGTCGTGAATATTATGAAATGCTTAAGCTCTACAAGTCTTTCATAACCTTGAGTAACTTCTGTCTTAGGAAATGATTTTCATGCCACTTGAATAATTGTGAATAAATGTAGTTGTTCGATCACATGCTCTTCTAAAAGAAAGTAAATGGTTGCGTTTAGAAACTTTTTATCTAATGTGCATGGAGCCTTTTATTAAGCAGCGTGATACTTAAATTTTATCTGACCTTATCGCTCAGTAACATTTTTAAGTTGTTTTGGAAGAAGTGCCTGGCTGGGTGCAGAACCCTTGGGGCGCTCAGTCCCTGCAGCCACTGGGGCTGTGCAGGGAGAACGTGCCGAGGAGGGGAAGGCAGAGTGTTCCCAGCGCTCCCAGCCCCAGTGCAGCCTGCCCCTGTGTCTGCAGCTGCGGGCAGGGCTGGGCTGCACTTACAGCACCCCGAGGAGGTGCATTTGCAGTTGTGCAATGAGGGTTTGTGGGCTCTTTGCTCTGGTGTTGGGTTCCTGCTGGATCCCCCTTCTGAGACAGTGTAAACAGGGCTGGAGGTTTCACGCGTTCCCCCGGACAGCTGGCAGGGCTCTTTCATGTCCTGGCCTACATCTCTTTTTTTAATGTTCTGTTTTACCAGCATGTCTAGACTCTTTTTGCCTTTTAAGGCATGGCATCTAAAGGGGCCTTTGGATTGCAGTCTTGGGAACGTTGGGATTGCAAGGACATTTTGCACCGTTTCCTTCCAACAAAAACCCAGAAAACTTGAACGGATTCCTTAGGACTACTTGAAGTTCTTGATTGTTTTCTCATTAAAATTCCTTTCTTGTTTTAGTATTTGTGGGATGTCTGATGTTTACTCATAATTGATGTTGAATGGGGTTTTAAAGGATACAGACTGATTCTGATAGTGTTAAAACAGAACGTTCAGTTTTTACAAGAGCCAAACAGGCTTGTTAAACTAGAGGCTGTGCAGATCAAACATTTTGCAAATTGTATGAGTACACCTTTACTTCTTAAAACTAATACATCAGTTAATTTATCTGTTTGCTACCAGATTTTCAGTACTGTATTTTAACCTTGTTTTGACTAGCCAGGTTTCCAGCACAGGCTGGACTGTGAATATGAATGGGAACACGAAGCCAGATCAAAAGTGTTATTTCTCTCCTTTTTTAAGAGCTGAGTAGAGAATTCTCATGAATGAAGCAATAGCTATTTTTTAACTTTGTTTAAAAATCATACAAACACAATCTCGGTAACCTGCTGTGTTCCAGCAGAGAGCACGTGTGTGTTATACATAACATGTGTGTGCAGCCTCAAGACAAAAATAGAGTAACTCTATCTACCCATTTTGTTTAAATAGCAAAGATATGATGAGTTATGAGTTCTTACAAATGGATTTAATAGAAGATGCCAGGAAATGGACTGCAGAGGACACTTTACCCTTGCTGGAAGGTTGAGGATGGAAAGCTGGGTGTTGCACTGAGAGGTGCCTCTCCTGGGCACGAGCATCCCACACAGTAGTTACCAACCAGCTCCTCAGTGCTGATACAAACCTAGTGACTCCAGTGCCTTCAGTGACACTACCCGTTAAATCAGTCCGTAAGAGTAACAAGAATTGCCTTAATTAGATTTATTCCCCCATATTGTTACCTGTAGTCAGTTTTTACTCTGTGGTGCTCTTATAGTAAAACCCGCCTAAGTAGGACTGGCAGCAAATGGGACTACAATGTTTTATTCTCCCTTCTGCCTCCTCTGCTTGCAGCTGGCCATGGCTGAGGAAGGTGCAGAGGACTCAATGTGTACAAAATTATATTCAGTGCAGCACCAAATCATGATGGTTTTTTGCCTTGTTTTTACATATCTTGTCTGAGAACATGATGTGCAAATGCTAATTGGATTGTGATAGAATTGGACTTGAAGAAACTTAGTTGGGTTGCCTTGAAACTTAAGATTCCACTCTTGTGGATTCCACTCTCGTGGTTTGACTGTGGTTTTGACCAGCACACCTGAGCACTGGTTTTGCTGTGTGACCTTTGGGAGCTGCAGCCGCCTCTGAGGAACCGGCCGTGTCTTGCACCAGAGCACCCCGAGAGCTGGTGGGGTTGGGAGCTGGAGGTGGCTGGGAAAAGCTGTGCCTGCACATGGCTGTCAAAATCACTGTGAGACAATGGATGGGAGAATTAAGCTTCAAGTATCAGGATGTGGTGAAAAAGGAGGGAAGAACCACCTGCCTCCTGTAGTTTTCTGTTTGATGACTGCTCACTGTAGCCATTGGCACAACTCAGTGTCCTGTAGATACAGAATAAACCTTTCCATTTTTGAGTTCTTCGTTTTATGGTTGCTTAGGAATGAAGTGATTAATACAGCATATAAATGGGAAAGTTAGAAATGTGGGGCTCTGCGTGTTGGGATTCTGTTCATTAGTGCCTTGAAGGACCTGCTGCTTATGAAAATATTTTGATTTATGCTGCACATGAATTGTGTTTTCTGGGGACTGGAGGCACAGGTTCCTGTGGAGAGGAGTCGGTGGGAGAAACCCGTTTGGTTTTGCATGTTTTGCTTGCCTTTGTTTAATGCATGGCTCTGTATGGTCTTCAGAGGAACCTTCCTGCAGGATGGGCTTGCTAAAGACTGTTGGTGGGCTTTGTTTATGGGACAGGTGGCATGGTACGGTCTTGTCTAATATGGAAGGTATGTTTGAATCTCATTCAGGGTTCTGTGAGGAAATGTCACGTGTTTAAAGCAAATACCTCCTTTGCAGTGTGCCTTGGCTGCAGATTCTGGTCTGTGGTTCTTTTGGTCATCTGCTTGTTGGATGAAAGTTGAAACACATGTAATTCAGAGTGAGTTTGTTTGAATTTTGTTTGTTTGACTGAGTTTTGATTTTTTTTTCCGTAGGAAGAACTCTGTTTTTTTTCTGTAAAAATGTACTATGTGTTTCATGAGATTTGAAGTGGAATTGGTTTTACAGTTATCTAGCAGATAAGAATGTTTGTTGCATAAGTGTGTCCAAGCAATAAGTGACACACTGTGCTAGTGCACAGTTGGCAGGAAATAAGTCACCGCCTCGTGTCTGTAGCTTTTTTTGCTCTAGATTCTATGATTAAGCTCAGTTTTAAAATTGATGCACTTCCCTTTCAGCCAGCTGAGAATCTCTTCTGTTCACTTTCGTTCAGTCCAGCTAATTATTTTGTTTTTCAGAGTAAAAGCTAGTTGTGGTTTCCTTAATGTTTCAAAACAACTATCATTCCATTGTGAGCTTTGAATGTTGATCACCCTCATTCTTAAATATGACCCTTTCTCCTAATACCATCAAAATGTTTCTGGGCTCAGCACTGTGTTCTGTATTTAGAATTGGTCTTTTGCCTGACTGGAGAAGAGCAAGTCAGCAGTAGCTGAACATTTCAAGGATTATAGAAAACTGCTGGAGGTGGCTGAAGATCAGCTGATTTAGTAAAGATTCCACGGTATTTAATGTGCTGAAGCCTTGCCATGTTACAGCCCAAAGTGAACTGAGAAATAATGAAAACTTTGCAGCTCCACCTAAAACAGCAGACGTGCATGCAGGACCCGAAATTCAAATTTTGTGCTGTTCTGCCATCACCACCAAGTGCAAATCAGAGCTGGATTGGAAGGCCTGGTTGAATTTCCCTGGATTTGTTCAGCATTTATTTGTGCCATTAGAGGACAATTTATTTTATGCAGAGCGCTGAATGGGTGGCACTTCAGCTTCCCTCTCTGGTAAGCGTTGTTTTCCTAAACTTTCTCTCTCGTAAGGCAGGTTTAATGCTCCTTTGTGCTTTAAGGCTCCTTGCAGCCCTGTTAGCAGAGGTAATGACACATTTCATTTAGTGCCGAGGCTGCTGCCTGGGTAGGAGATGGTTTCCTGCTGCAGGAGCAGCCCTGGGCTGGAGCCACAGGATCCCAGATACTCCTCTCTGCCAGCTGGTCCAGATGGGGGAAGAGCATGTGCTTTGCAGGGAGTGAGACCCACTCGGTTTCATGCGTGAAACTGGGACTGCTGGGCCAAGTAAATGAGAGCAATAAATCTAGATTTTAATTCAAGGAAGTTCAGTGTCTTCAGATGCTTTCAGTGGTGTAAAAGCAATATATTTCTTCCGTCTTTTCTGCGTGTGTATTCTGCCGTACCATTAATTTAAACAGGCTGGATGTAAAAATGTCTCTGGAGTGTGACATTCTTACTAAAATTCTGTGGGTATTTTTCAGGCAGAAAAAATGCTGGCCATTTTGTGGTTTTTTGGAAATCATGCGTAATTATGTCGTTTAACCACACAATAGGGCTTTCTGTGGTAATGTTTTAGATAAACAGGAAAACTAATTTTTTACTTTGTTGTCTTTGCAGAACTGTCTTTTTTATTTTTAGGGCAAAGTTCTTTGATTATTTCCTTCAAAATGATAACGCAACATATTCTGACAGCAAAAATACACCTCCTAAAAGCTCTTTTCAGCGTTGATGCCTGGCACAGCCCATTCTCTCCCTTTTGGGGAAATGCAGTGTTTTATGTCTGATGTGCCTGTGTTGCCAAGAAAGTGATGTAAATATGAGCCATTTACATAGCCCTGAGGCAGATGATTTCTTCATTAAGGGCCCTTCTCCAGGGGAATTTGCAGGAAAGTTGAGATGGATACAGCAGTGGTAGGAGGCTAATGTGGCTGCCTTTAAGGACATTGGATCCCAGTGCAGAGGCTCTTCAGGAATTCCATGGCCCCAAATTGTGGTCTCTTCCTCCCCTTGCAGAGAGGGGCTGTTTCTCTGGGAATGAGCTGCCCTGGGGCCTCGGTGCTGGCCAGTGCCAGTGCCAGAGCCTTGCCCTGTACCTGAGTTACCTTGGCAGTGCCAAACATGCCAAACAAAAACACTGGGGCACGCTTTGCCAATTTACTCAAGGCTGAAAGCACAGAAAGTCTTTATTGGGAAATAACATCTCATCCTTGATCGTCTCCTTGGAGATTTTCCCTTCTGTCTTGTGTCCTGTGGTGGTGGGAAGTGGGGGAATGATGGGCAGGGGCATCTGCTGTGGCACAGCTGGAGCTGCCCTGCACACACGGGCACCCCCAGACTTCGCTCAGCTTACCCTGAGCTTACCCACTCCTTTTGATCCCGCTTTGGGGACCAGACTCTTGTGTCTTTGTTCAAGAAGAAGGTGACATTGCAGGTAGCCCAGGATGCCTCTGTGTGGACCTGCACATCCAGTGCAGCAAGCAGATGTTTCCATCGTGTTGGAAAAAAATTGTGTTTTCATGCAATATCCACTGTGGTCACTTCAAGGGGAGTGGAAGCTACTGTTAAAAAAGGGAAAAACAGTAATAAAAGCATGCTATCCAAATCTCAGAGTATTGGAGAAGTTAGGGTGGGATAGAAAACTCTCCAAAGTACTCAGAGCAGAGAAAAACTGATGAAAAGGTTTGTTTCATCCATCAGAGGAAACTTTCCCTCTTGCCTTGGCCCGAGGAAGCTGTAGCTCCTATTTGTGGGAGAGAGCAGTAATTCATGTCAGAAGAGATCTCCACCACGTTCAGCTTCTCATTTTTCCTTGGTAAACCAACCTTGAAACTTCTGCTTGTGCAAAAACTTGTCAAATCTCATCGCCCTAAACTATGAAAAGATGTGTGATTTGAAGGGGGGGTTTTGTGCTGTGTTGGCCAAGTGTCAGCGTTTTGTTGGCTGAGAGCTGTGCTCTGATACGATGCTGTTTCCTCGGTTTTCTGTTGTTTGCAGCCAGGGCTGGAACTGCACCTGTGGGAGGCAGATGAAGGATCCTGTATCCTGATTTCCTGAGCCACGCAAAGCAAGAGCAAAGCTTTAGCAGCTGGGGAGGGCAGGGCAGGGTTCTCCCTGGTGTGGCTTTGTGCCTCAGTCACCCCGGGCAGTGCCACTCGGGCTGGGCTGGGGCACCTTGGTCCTTCCTCCCTCTTCCCAGCAGCGTGTGTGTAGCCAGTGTGGTAGGGCAAGGCACCAGTTTCACCTTGGATGTGTGGTGTGGCAGAGGGAAGAGCGTAGGAAGCTCTGGAGAAGCGATTTTTAGGTCTTTGAGCATTGGTAGGATGTGAGCTGCGTGTAGAAGAGCTCATCCCGTGGGCAGGGATGGGTGGTCAGGCAGGTAGTGGAGGTAAACACAGGTGAGAAGGGTGTTTCCATTATAGCTACGGAGCTCTATGTGGGAACAGGAGAAAATTAGCCCTGCAGCTGCCCTGGAGCCCCCCAGAAGGTGGCCAGGGGGCTGAGCCCGAGCCGGGCGCTGGTGTGACTGCAGTGGGACACCGGGCACCTCAGTCCACTGTGTGCCCAGGTCAGAGGGGTGTTCTGGGGGGCAGAACTGTGTGAATTCACTGCCTCCTGTACGTACCCTGTCTCATAAACTGCTTGCTTTCTGAATTTAAAAATGCAGAGAAAACTGATGTTAACACATTCCTTTTTCCTTTAATGAACTTGATCACTGCATGAGCCGTGGCCTTTGACGAGCTGCTTTGGCCCATGTTCCACATTTACACAACTCTTGCAAGTATTGCAGCTCTCTGAATAAGGCATGGGTTTGTAGAATCAACTCTTGTATTTCAATTTCATTTTATGCGTTCAGAGTAGTTTGTTTTTATATTAAAACCAAAATTAGATTCGTCTCTGAGAGAACGGCCAGTGAAAGTGGAACTGATATGTTTTTATAGCAGATTCATATTACTTGTAGTTAATCGGAAGGATGCTGCTGGCAAGTTTATAATGTGTAGGAGAACAAGATTATCCTGATGTTTCAAAGAGAAAGTATTTTGTATTGAAGACTTGAGATTTTTCTTATGATTCGGAAAAGGGAAGCTCCTGTGGGAGGATAGCTTTTTTTCTGATGTAGTGGTTAATTTAGATTTCATTTTTTGTCACAGCTTTGTTGTGAGAAACTTAATGGGCAGGTAACAGAAAGGTATTAACCTGCAGCCCTGGCTGGCTGGATAATCTGTGAGAAGGGTGAGGAGTCTTTTTATCGCTCTGGAGTTTATTAATTCTGAGCTTGGGAATATGGAAATAGCACATGATTATTAGAGTTCATTGCTCCAAGTGCCTGTTCAGTGCATAATTAATTTCTAATGCTGAATACAAGAAACCCTTTGATGTTTTCGGAGCTTTGGCAGCCCAGATGGGTGTGTTGGCCTTGAAGAAGCAATGCTGTCTGGTGTGGAGCAGCGTCAGCGTGGAATTCCTGTCAGCAGCACACCAGGGACGCCCCGTGCCAAGCTGCGGCTGCCCAGCACAGCGACTGGGGTGCCAGAGGTTTTGGCTGCTGCAGCCTCGTGTTGGTGGCACGATTCAGAGCTGTTCGTGTTATAGAAAATGAGCCTGCTATTGTCTGGGCTTGTCCTGCTGTATTTCCAGTGAATATTGCAGAACTGTTTTTTAAAAGGAATAAAACAAGTGTCGATAAAACACTCAAACATTGAGTGTCAAGAAAAATAGAGACTATTATATTGGAACATCTAAAAGTTAAAGTGTCGCTGGCTAATATTTAGTATTAATATATGATACTGATTCTGCTTGGAACAGCTGAGGTTGTTTTTTAAAGCTTTACTTTTTTAAAGAAGTTTTATTCAGTGTCATCTTCAGTTATGAGCTTGTGTTCCCAGCCCAGGTGAGCTTCATGACGTGCCCATGCTGTAAAGCCAGGCCCTGTTCTGGGCAGCAGGTTTTTTTGGTATGTGCCTCATTGCTGAAACCACAGTTTGACTTTAATGCTGCTCTTCTGAATGTTCCATTTCACTGCATGATCTTTCTTTTTCTCCGCAACTGTTCAGTGTCAAAGAGAAAATGTAAAGTCTTTAGTCACTGGGTATCCATTCAGAGTGTGTTGGATGTGACCTGCCCCGCTCTGTTAGCTGGCAGAAATGGGCATGGCATGTGCCAAATGAACTGTGAGAGACTTTCCAACCAAGTGTGAGGTTTTCTGTTAAAATAGTTTTGCTTTGTTTGAATCCATTTTTAAACTGAAATTTGCTACTGCATTCTGAAATGGCAAATAAAGCATGAGGGATGTCACGCTTTAATTAGAGTTACTGCTGATGTTGGGGACAAAAATTGTAACTTCTTTCAAAATCCTTTATTTTGGTAGTTTTGTTGTAGGAAGCAAAGGCAAACTAATGGATGAAGCATAAAAAGTGCTAGAAGAAAGTGTAAAACATTGAAATTGGCCAAGAGGGATTTAGCAGAAATTGATTATTACGATTTTTGTCAATCTTTTAAACTTCTGTTTTGCAAAACATTTAAATTATGGAATATTTAGCTCTGAGGAAATCATCTCCCTTGGTTTCTCGTCCTTAATCTGAAGTGACTTTTACAGTCTCAGAATGTTGTGGGCAGAGCAAGAAGAGAATTCTTTCTGAAAAATGTGAGTGGGTGGGTGGGGGTGGTTGTCCTGAAACCCAAAGCAAAACAGTCTTAAAGCCTTCCTTGCTTGCCCTGGAAAATTAAAAAAACCCACCCAAACAACTGAACAAAGCCATCCCTGCCACTGGTTTTGTCTTGCCAGTTGCGTTTGAGGAGGGCTTGGTCTGACCCAGCCTGGCATGGGAGGGTGGTGTGCTCTGTGGGAGCTGTCAGTGGGATCTCATGGGGTCTGTGGGCTGGGAGCTCATACTGACGTGTCATTTTTATATATCATTTTATGTATTTTGGTTATGTCCACCGGGCAGGCTTTTTTAAAGTATAGCGACTTGCAGTGTGTCATCCTGAATGGTGACTTAAACTCTCCTCTCATCGGAGTCTGCATGTCCAGCTCTGCTGAGATATCTCCTGAGCTCAGTGTCACTGCCCATTACCCAGTCACAGGTTTGTGTTTGCAGCCCCAGGGAGTTTTCCTTCATCTGGGAGCTGCTTGTTTTATTGTTGTATAAGGGGATGATAAGATGTGTTTTTATATGAAATAGGGCATTCTCATGATGATAAATATGAAAAAGGCAGGTATTTTTGGAGACTGGTAGAGATCCTGAATGTATTTTACTTGGAGTTGATTTAGATCTCAATTGGTTGTGAGTTTTAAGTAATGTCTTTAGTGAAATGTCTTTCCCAGTCATGTGACATTAATCTTATGTAATTGTGCTTGAGGTTGGCCAGGTAGACAAACGCATTCCATGGTCTAGTTTGGGAAGAGCATATCATGAGTGAAAAGTGACATAAAGAGTTTGAGGTGCTGTTTGCGTATTAAGCCAGTGGCCTGAGGGGGTTTCGTGCTTTTTGGGGTGTCTCAGTCGTTTTGATGTTGGACTCCTTGTATTTTTGCTCAAATGCACTTTTTGAAGAGGACAAATCCAAAAGTCGTGCAATAATTTGCTTTTGTTTCTGCTCCTTAGACAGTGCCCTGCTGTAAACTAAAATCACACATTCCTGAGTGTAAACTGATCATGTTCCCAATGGAAATTTCAGGAATACTTGTGGCTGCTTTCAAAATGTGGAAATCTATTTCCCCCCCTCCCCTTGTTTTTCTCCCTAGGTTTTGGCACTGACTGCCTTCATCTGCATAGAGACCATCATGGAGTGCTCCCCTTGCGAAGGCCTTTATTTCTTTGAGTTCGTGAGCTGCAGTGCGCTCGTGGTGACCGGCGCTCTCCTGCTTCTCTTCAGCCTAAATCTTCACACGAGAATACCACAGATCAACTGGAATCTCACTGTAAGTCCTTGCACTTCACTCCGTTAAAAATAGCTGCAAATCTGGCTTCGGTCTGCTCTTTGAACTTTACTTTCTCTTGTTGCTTAAGATCGTTGTGTGAGCGTTCTTTGTGCTGAGTGAAGTGTGCATTTCACTTATATGTATTTTGAATGCCGAGAGCAGAATGAACTATGAAATGTAGCAAGATTGAACCACACTAAATAGAACTAAAATTGTCTTGGGGAGAAAAAGCTTCCTGCTAATGCCAGCAATTACTCTTTGTGGATGAAGTGCATAAAAATGCAGCCTGTGGTTATTTAACTTTGACAGATGCTGTATTTACAGTAGCCCGTTGTTCTCTCTTAACCTGGGGGTTTTTATATTAGGACAAATGTGCTACATCTATTTTCTTACACAGATTAATACAATTGTTGGGTAGTCGGGCAGAAAATTATGTGCTCTCTGTGAAAATCGGGTGTTTTGAATTGCTTACACACAGAACTATTAAACATTGACTGGCAGTGCTTAATGTGTTCTCAGACCTGAGGAGTCTGAGGAAGAGAACTGCTGGCAGTGCACATTCCTCTGGTACAAGTCTCTGTTTTCATGCTGTATTACCAGTTAAATGTTAGATTGGGTTGCATAAACACAGGTCGCAAAATCAACATGTTAAGTCACTCTCGCAAAAAGTCTGTCAGCTTCAAGGACAAGATTTATATCAACTTCTTTGGACAGCATAGTTACACTTGTGCCAATGTTCTGTTTTACTTTGAAACAGTAATTTTATAAATACTGTTGGAGTCCCTGAGGTTTTTAGGCTTCTGTGTGATTTTATGTAATTTATTAATGTTGCAATTTGCTTAGTTTCTAAGCCTAAATGACTTGTCTAAAATGGGAGTGGAACATGGATGATCCTTTTGCTCTGGGGCTGCATTGATGAACCTGTTGATGAACTCCTAAGAGTGCTTGGTATAGAGATGAGATGGACTGAGGGCTGTGACTGGTACCTGTAGGTGGGGCAGAGCCAGGTGGCTTGCAAAGCAAAACCACTGGAACCCCTGGAATGTTACTGGGTTGTCTTGCCCTTGTTCCTTTTGTTCCCTTTGTTCCCATTCTGCATCTGTTGTCACCACAGGTCTTTGCAGCCAAGCTTAAGAGCAGCTGGGAGAAGGTGGTCTGTGTTTCTGCTGCCAGCCTGGGCGTGTCCTGAGCACCACAACAGCCCAGCAGCATCTGCTGTTGGCCACCTTTGGGTGGCACACAGTTCTGTACGTGCTGGTGGGATGCACGGGAGCATGACAAGTGTGTGTAGGTGCATCAGTGTCACACAAAATCCGTGGTGCTTCTGCTGGTGTGATGTGAGTGGTTCCACAGGGAACGTTAGATCTGCCTTCTGTGCAAAGGAAGTTTGACCAAGAGTTTTCAGTGTCCGCAGGAGTGGTGCGTGTGCTGTCCTTGCTCTGTCTCTGGATGGGCAATGACTTCTCCTCACACCCTTGGTTCTGTGTTTGTACCTGTGGCACAGTTACTGCCCACCACACCCCTGGGCAATAGTGGGACACAGGTGAGTGCCCCAGTGCAGCTCTGTGCCTGTCCCCTCTGAGGTTGCAGGAGGTGTCTCTGTGGGACTGTAGGTCCTTCCAGCCACTCTGACTTCCTAAGGCTTTAGAGGGACAAGAATTGTCACCTTGAGGCAGAGTTGCTTGTCTCTGCACAGCACTCTGTTTAGGAGATATGTAGGAAAAGGAGGGCTTAAAAATCGAACCAGTCGTGGTGTGGTGTTTTTTTGTCTGTTTGGTTTGCGTTTTTGTTTTGTTTTAAAGAAGTTTTTAAAGAAGTATTCTGGTTTTGGGGCAGTGGTCACACTCTGCCTAAACAGTGTTGAGCAACATGACATGGTCAGAGTTCAGCCCAAAGGGCACATGGGACACACTGCAAATGCCTTTGCTTTAGTTCCTGTTCCCAGATCCACAACGAAAGGAATCGTCATGATCTCACAAGTGTCAGTCTTTTATTAAGTCCTGAAGATGAAATGCTGCCTCCATCACGATACCGGAGATCTGCAGGAGCAGTGAGAAGGGAACTGGAAGACGGTGTCCTCCAGGCACTGCTGAGAGCATCCCTCCTCCTGGTGTCCCTTCCTGACTCACCATCCCTGCTCTCAGGGCTGCTCTGTGCCAGCAGCGCGGGGCATCGTCAGTGGGCAGCGCTCGGGGCTGCTCCGAGCCCCGGCAGCAGCTGCTGCTGCTCGTGCAGTGGGAGACCCAGGGCACCGCTTCGGCCACGTTAGCAGGACATTTAAGAATGTAGGATTGTGGCTGAATTTTTTTTTTGGTTTTGCTTATTTTGACATTTTAGTCTTTACAATGTAGGTGTGTATATTCATACATTATTTGCCTCTTTCAATGTTTATTACTTTCCTGTGTTTCAGGGTTATTTTTATCCATTTGCAGCCTCTGTGTATGGCATAGTTACTACAGGAGTTGCTTTCTGAACAAGTCTTTGACACCCCTGAATGTTGTAGGAGGAAGGCACTCTTGCTTATGTATAAATCCATCAACATACATGCTTTTAAAAATATGTATGACTTTATAATGCGTATTTCCCATATGGAAAGTCTCAAACGTTGCTTTTAAAAGCTATGTGAGAAGAGGCTGTTACAGTGCTTGAAGGAATTTAAGAGTCTTGAATTTAGGAAGAAGTATTTCTTCAAAAGCCGCACTTCTTCCTAGGAACCGTTTGAAACCATTTGCTTTCAAATGATCCTGCATATCAGAAAGTACCTGGCCATCAACTGCTGTTGTCCAACACAGAATTCTTCCCTTTAAAAGTTTATTAAAATTAGAATTCTTTCTAATGCCTTGTGGATATTTGTCTGATGTCCATTGTCGGAATGAAAATATGGATCTGTACATGATCCTCTAACAGATAGGCACATTTGCTGATTTTTTTAAAATACCTCGTTTTAGCTATTCAGGAAAAAGAGGTTTGTTCTGATTCTGATTAGAGACTTGCCAATGATTTTCCTGTTTTCCTGAAGTAAACAAGCAAGGAAGCTGGAGGTGCTGAGGCCAGAAAGAGCTCGGGTGTGTTGGGAGGAGGCTGGTTTGTTCCAGGAGGATGAAAGAACAGTCCCTTGTCTCTTGTGCAGTACTATCAATGTAATGCAAAAATGCAAAAGCTGGGGAACCTGTCAGTGGAAATTTCCATTTCCTTTATGCCTCACAGCTCAAAGGGAGCCTCTTCTGCAGGGAGACGAGCAAGGGAATGGAGAGCACAGCACAGGCTCCTGCTTAACCAGTCAGGACCTAACAGCTGAATGTTTGATATCATGTCGGGTTTGGCTAAATTGTCCTCTTTGCTACAATTCATTATTAGGATCTGATGTGATCTGCGGGGAGAGCTGAAGGTGTGGCAGCCAGGCTGTGTGCACGAGCTGGCTCTGCAGCATCAGCCACTGGAGTGAACTATTCATGTCTCTGTGTAGGGAAAAAAAATCTTCCAAGAGATTTTTGAACACTGATTTTATTTTTTTAAATTTTTCTATTTTTGAAGCACTTACTGGAGCTCTGGTAGCGTGTGTGGTGTGAATGCAGAGAATTTCAGCCCAGAGCAGCCTCAAAAGTGAGGCCCAGCCCTGGGCACAGCACAGAATTAGGGTTCCACTGGGCTTGTTAGGCTGCCCTTGGTGGCAGGGCAGCACGAGGGAGGGAACACACAGGGACCCAGGTGTGTGTTTAGAGGACACAGATCAGCCCTTGTGCTTTGTGCTGCCTGAAAACCGATTTCATCATCTCTGCAGGGCTGTTTTTTTCAGTTGTTGCAGCAGTGAAATGTTGAATGCAAGGACTGACGCTTGGAGGAGTTGGCAGAAAGTGTCTTGTGGTGCCACAGTGTCAGACTGTGTCCTGCCAGCCTTGGCTCTGCGGAGTGTCAGTACAAAGCTGTGGTTCAAAGGCCTTCACAGGGCAATCTTGAGTTGGATTTATTTATTTATTTTTTCTTTCCCTTCTGTTTCGGGGAAAAAAAAAATCTTGCTTTTTCTTTGGCTTGCTTAGTTGTTGAATGAAAAATTAAGTCGGTCATCCTTGCCCTTTGTTTACTGCTGTCCAGATAGCAATACCTGTTAAGGATAAAGATGAATATTTCATAAATTAAAAGAATTCTCAGACTTAATTTCCTCTGGGTTAATACTGCTCATGAACTGTTCTCATGTGGTGCAGTGTGATGTGAATGATACATTATTCTGTAATAAATGCAATCTCAGGCTTTAAATACAAGAAATGTGACATGTTTTTGTAGTTACTGAAAGTATGGTCTTTGGCTTTGTGACAACAGCTGCTGGTCCTGTCCATGTGCAGGGTTGTTTCTTGGAAAAACATGCAGGGAAAGCAGTGAGGAACTGAGAGGGAGATAGGGAGGGGATCTTCAGGAATCCAGAATGAAGTGAGGATTGTAGAAGCTTTCATTCAGGAATGTGTTTTGTCATTTACAGCACCTGACAGAGCCTGTACTCCAAAAATAGACAGAAATAAGAATAAAATCATATAAATACTGCGTTTGAGGCCACCTCTTCCGTTTCTTCGAAATCACAGCTCATTCCTGAGCTTTTGGAGAGCTGAGTAAGGTTTTTGAAAGTCTTTTGGGTTAATTCAAGGTGTTTTTTGTGCTCAGTTTGAGATGCTGGGAGTAGAACTGATTCCCAGCAGGTGCCAGACACCTGGGGCTGCATCGAAGCACTTGAGCAGGAGCATCTTCGCTGGACTCCACCTGGGGTCACTGACATGTGCTGGAAATTGCTGCCTGTGGACTGTTTATTGGGGGAATCACTGCTTATGGCTGTCTTTGTTTCAGTACAGGCTCCCTAGAAACAGAGAAAAGTAAGGAAAAAAGGGGATGGGAATTCATGCTCACACTGTTAATTTTGTTCTTTCCACCTACACCTTATTTTTGCGTGAGGAACTGCGTTTCCATTTTTAATGGTGTTGCAAAATGCTCAAAAAGTATTTAATAATATGATTACGGAGCAAAATGGTGAGAGTTTGCCCAGAGGTGCTTGGTTTGGAGGACTGACTGGTGTGTTTGTAACCTTCAGCCTGATGGCTTCACATAGCAGGGGGAGGTTCCCAAACCTTGCAAGTGAAGTAGTGGCTGGAGGAAAAATTAAGGGCATTGTACAAAAAGAGTAAAATAAATTAATAACCACACTCCCCCTTCCTTCCCCTGCCAGTTGCCAAACAAACCACCAAACCCAAACAGAACTGAAAGGAAATGTTGCTTCGAGCTCTCCTGTGGAAGATAATCTGGACACCTCTTGTGGCACAGTCAGGCTGTGGGAATGTGCGGGCTGCTTTTCCAGATTACCTTAATTTAGCTGCTTTAAACCCCATCTAAATGTAAACTTTTGGATTTCAGGAAGCATGTGACAACAGCAACCACCTTTTTAAAGGTCGTATTTTTGTTTCTACAAATTGCAGTTGCACTGTGGCACTTCTGCCTTTTAAATAGTACCTGGTCACTTATTTCACCATGAAACACAGAATAAAAAGGGAGAACATTTTGACTGAATGTTTCTTAAAAGTTTGCGTGTGTGAAGTCGTGTGAGAGCTGTGGGTGAAGGATGTGAGTGTTGCTGGAGCCCCTGAGCAAGAGCCAGCCCCCGGAGAAGCGCCAGCCTGGAAGGCTGAGCAGGAGCTGTTGGAGCTGATGTGCCTCGCAGCTTTCAGGAGTCACTCAGTGGGACTTTGCAGGTCTGTTAAATTCTTAGCACCGATTCCTCTTTTCCATCCTCATTAATCCAGGAACCAAAGCTGCCCGGACCCCTAGAAATGAAAGAGTGCAGGATGATCATAGAATCATAGAATCATAGAATGGGGTTTCCCACCTTTACAGCAGAATCAGCAGAACAAAAAGCATCACCTTTTTTAGCATAAAGTGCTTATCTCGGCATAAGCTCATCTTCACCCACATCTCCTCTGCCTTGGGCTCCTTCTGAGTGGGACAGACCCCAAACATGGCCTTGGACACTCTCCTTTGGGCTAACAGGCCCTCGGTGACTGAACACAATGGCTTGGACTGGACTCGATGACCTCGAGGTCTTTTCCAGCCTCCTTGATTCTGTGTCCTGCAGACACCCAGCAAATGGCCCGCAGTCAGTTGTCCATTTGAGCTCCCGTTGGAAGGGAGAAGGGGAGCAGCAGCAGCCTGGAGTGGCTCTGATGCAGCTCCTGGGTTGGATGCTGTTAGGGGTGGCAGCTCTGTGCAGTGTTTCGTGGCACAGCATCCTGTCTCATGAGGTTGCTGTCATTTCAGCAGAGATTCTTCTGCCTCTGTGATGTGGTTTTTTACTTTGTCTATAAATATAATAGCAAGAACTTCAGCTGCATCATGGCCAGATTTGAAGCAGCTCATCTTTTTTCAATTAGTTTATTCTTCTTATTGTCATGATTATTCATTTTCTCTTACGTGGAAAAAAAAGTGACATTATTTTAGGGAGTGTCCTTTCCTTCTTGAATTCTTGCTGTAGTTTGTTTTCTTTTGTTTCTGCTCTGACTTTGTCCAAAATCATTGGGTTGGTTTTTTTATCTTTTCTTACCCCTCTGCTCCTATGCTGGATTAAAAACCTCCACTGACATTTGCATCTCTGTTGTTACCATTATATATCTGTATGACAGTGGTACGGTGTCATTGCTCCTTAAACTCTAAACAATCTCATCTGTGGATGTAGAAGATCATATTACTTCTAGCTTTTTAAGAAACCAGCCTTATTGTACAATTGTCAGTCAATTGTTAATTGCATTAAAAAGATTTGGCCTAAACAGGAAAAATGGAATTGCAGAGATGAATAAATTGGAGCCTCAAGATGGAATCAGTTCTTTAGATTTGAATTGTTGAATTCTTTGCAAGGACAAACTTTATTCTTTGTAAAAAGTACAATAAAGTACAATGCAGTGATGCGATGACAGTTTCTAATGTACTTACATTAAAGTACATTAGAAAAAGAATTTTATATTCTGAATTTTATAGTCAGTATTTTATTTGATATATTTTATATTGTGCAGTATGCCAGACTTCTGAAAGAAGCCTCGAGGTCAGTTTGTAGCATGGAGATAGGTGATCGTGTGTGTTGGGTTGTGGCTGGGCCTGGTCATCCTGCTTAGGCTTTGCAAAGATGATCAGGCTGGCAGTCTCAAAAAGTCAGATGTCATCAGGGCTAATTGCTAAGGACGTCTGAGCCCATAAATCATACAGCACCCTGTGTCATCCACCTGGTCTGTAAGCGTGATCCCAAGGAAGTACAAAACGTGTGTCTGAAAAAGCACCATCTGCATTGTAAGAGGTGAAAAGGTAGAATATTGAGCACGTCTTTGGCTGGCTCTTCTGATGGTTATCCCCCTTACAATTAAAACTCACTTCATTTTGAGCATGACTTCTGCCTTAACTTCCCAGCTCTTAATTTTGTCATGTTGTTCATTTTGTTGTGCTCTTTGATGTTAAGCTTTTAAAACAGCTCATATTTTTGGATTATTTGAACACTGGATTCTTCAGGTACACAGCTCAATCCTTTTAATATTCAAAGCAGTTCAGGTTCTTTTGATTCACACTGTGAGAATTTTTCTCCTCCTTTCAAATAACTTGTGTGGCTTTTCTCTGTACCCTGTCCCAATTTTTCACCATCCCTTTAAAGCTGTGGGTGCTGGAGCAGGGGGCAGCATTCCAGCGTCCCTTGCAGAGGTAGCATTGCCACTGTCCACCCTTCGTGGCCGTGTGTCCAAAGGAGTGTGCAGGTGCTTTTCTCCCCTTTGTTGGTCATGGCAGCACAGCTCGAGGTGCTTGCCTACTGCAATTGCCAAGTTCGGAGGTATTTCTTGTAGGATTTTATCTCTGTTCTGTTGCTCCTTCCAGCAAATGCCAAATGTACTCTGATTGTAAAATCCACAACTTGACCTGGAGTTGAACTAATTAATTTTTTTTTAATTATCCAGGAGCACAGCTGCCCTCTCCTCAGTATTTAGTTTCAGAATTCTTGGTGAGATACACAGAGACGTGATGGAAATATTAAGTGCTGTTGTGTCTGGATCTGTTGTCAAGTCTGGAGACTTCCCCTCCAGTGGAGAAAAGGTCTGTGTGGATGAGGAGCACAGCTCTTGTTGGCACCTGCAGGAGCACACGTGGAGCTGTAAACTCAGAGCTGGAGAGGGGGACTTGGAGAAACGGTGAAATGCCCTTGTTTTCTAATACAGTGGTTATAGAAAGGCTTTATCTCTGCAAAGCAAGGAGTGATACAATTAAAACTGCAATGATGAGTTAATAGAATTCCAGTTCAGTTTGTTTAAGTACTAGATGACATCTGGCTCAGTAATCTTGAGCAGGGGTAAAAAGTGGGTTGGAGTTTCTGAGTCCCACAATGTGCTTTTGTTCCTTTACTATTTGCTGAGGCAATTTGGTCTTACTGGGCTCATGACATCCGGACCTGGGAGTGGAAATAGCAATGGGCAGGGGCAGCCTCTCTGATTTCTGGTGAGGACCAGCCCCAGTGACACAGCCCAGCCCCCAGGTACAACCCACTGTGATAGCCAGCTCTTGCTGAGTCAGTACCCTCGGGTAGTTTCTCTGTGAATAACACAGCACCAGGAGCTTCCAGTTTTTGCAGTTCCTTCCTAAGGCATTTTCTAGTCATGGATAGAAAAACTGATGTTTTGGGGGTGGCTGGGTGACGTTGGTCTCCTCAAAGTCTTTGTGCCGTGTAACTGGGACATAGTCATGAGGTTCATACCCAGGGAGTAAGTTCAGATTTATGTCTTTAGTTTTCTAAGCCTGACTTCTAAAATGATAAAAAAAACCAAACCACTAGTAAATGAAGGAGCAGGATCAGGAAGTGAGCCTGCCTTGCCTGTGGAAGAAGGGAGTCAAGTAGGACAGTTTGACCTTGGATTCTAATTAATGTGATGTTTTTATGTTATGGTGGGAGTTGGCATGTTCAGTGTGACTTTGCTGTGTGTTTGGGTTTTTTCTTTAACTCAAGCCTGGAAGTTGCACAGCAATCTTGTGTGCAGGTTTTCTTTCCATCTCTTTTGGCTCTGCTGGTATTCACTTCTCACTGATTCCATGTTCCTGCAGGATGTTTGTGCTGAGCTGCCGTTCCTTGGTTCCTCCATCCCAACCTCCCCTGTTGTTCAGTTCCATGCTTTGGGAGTGGCATTCCCTGAATTAATGGTGGTGTGCAGGTGGTGCAGTGTCCATACAGATCAAATGTTTTAAACTTGTGAAAGTAACACACTCAGCATTCCCTAATGAATCTCCACTTTGTTTCTTCTATTATTTTAAACCCTTGAATTTTGTTTCCTCCAGTCTGATCGGGCAGCTTTGTGTCGCTGTAATTATTATTCTGCCGTGCAGAATTCTTCTGTTCATGACCCTGTTGTATGGAAGGCAGGGCAGCACCATCACCTGCACACCAGTGACATGTGCAGTGCACGTGTCACTGAACTGCGTGTGGGAAGTCACTTTTCTCTGCTGGGAGCAAAGCAGGAGTTTTCTGAACATGTTGCTGTTCATTTGTTCTAAAATATCTGCTTGAAACATGAGTTTTATGCAATAAATAGGTAAACCCGTGTGTTCTTAGAATACAGGCAGCTGTTACTCATGGGAGTGGCACAGGACATGCAGTTTTATCCAGTGAAGGCCTCAAGAAATTTGTGGAAGAGCTGCTGATGTGGGAGAACGAGGGGCTCCTGCAGTGCTGAAGTTTGGTGGTCAGGTTACTGCAGCTTTGGTCGCTCTGTGCTGCCAGAACCTTTGGGAAGAGCCCAGAAGGAGGAGGGGGGTGCAGAGGCTGCCCTGGTGCTCTGTTTGAGCTCCCAGCTCATCCTGGGCAGTGGTCTTGGCCTCCTGCTGTGCAAGGGAGCAACTTGGATGCAGGGAATGTTGCTGCAGTTCTTGTTCTCACCTGTGTCATCACTGCTGAGAAAAGGAGCAAAGAATCACCCTTTAGTAATGCTAATGAATTTATTTTTTAGGATCTGGTCAACACTGGACTCAGCACTTTCTTCTTTTTCATTGCCTCTGTAGTACTTGCTGCTTTAAACCATAAAACTGGAGCAGAAATTGCTGCTGTGGTAAGAATTTAAACTTCTTTATATCTGACTCTTATTAAAACTGAAAGCGAACTTTTACTCATTCATTGAATACACCTGTTGCCTTTGCCATCACAATTTACCTCTAATTGTACAGTTTACTATAAGATAATTCTTATTTTGAGAGCATTTGCATCCTTTGAGCTGTTTGTCTTAAGGCTTGAGGCAGGAACAAGCAGAAAAATGGCTTGCAGAGAGCACTTTACAGTTGAACTGGCCTTGCTTCTCTCTCTGTAGCCAGCTTAGGTGATCCTGCTCTGTGTCGCAAGCCTATGGATGGTAGACCCAAAAATTCAGACGAAACAGGCTGTTCACACACCATTTGCTGAGTTCTTGCTCACTGCAGGTGACTTTTTTGTTCTGTGCAGTGACATGGTGGCACGTCAAGGTTTTAAAGCTACAGCAGTAAGTTCAAGCAAATTAATTTTGTGCTTGAGTTTGCAGCCTTTTCGATTTTCATGTCAAACCCGGTTTGGAAAATCACACCTCAGTTCTGCAAAGCGTAGAGGAGGAACTGCAGAGCAGCTCCTTCTCCAGGCTGGTGGCCTGAACCAAACACCTCCTGCCATTGAGTAAAGAAATTCCCTCCGCACCGTGCTCCCTGAGCAAGCAGCTCCTGGAGGAAGGGCTGTTTCCTTTACAGGAGGGTCTTCTGCAGGATGGAATTGTCCTGTTGGTAGTCAGAGAGCCCTCTCTTTGCATTAACTGATCTTAGTCGCTGCTGCAGATTCTCTGGTTGATTGAAGAAAAAACCCTACCGAGGTTTTTTAATCTGCCGGGCCGCGATGATTTGTCAGTGCCGATAACGTAGCAAACTAAACTTCTGAGGACTTTGTTGCGAAACCGCTTTTGCCCTCGTTTCCGAAACGTGCCTGTGACCGTTCCTTGTGCCCGCTGCAGGTGTTTGGTTTCCTGGCAATGGCGGTGTACGCTGCCAACACCTACGTGGCCGTGGGGAAGTGGCGCCTGAGCAGGCGGCAGCAGAGCGGCCGCCAGGGCAGCGATTACATCCGCGCTCGGACAGAGTCCAGGGAGGTCGTGCATCGCCCCGAGATCCAGCGCCTGGACGCCTGAGGGACCTTCGGAGGGGGCTGCGAAGGGAAAAGAAGTGCTGAATTCCCTCCTGGGATAAGGGTTTTGTCTTTATTTACAGAGGAAAAGGAAGATCGGAGGGTGGCGAGGGATGCCCAGCCCTGTGTGTGCAGAGGGTGTTGGGTCAGGAGCTGTTGCCGTGGAGGCAGGAAATGCTCACTCAGAAGGAAGCTCCTTTTGAGATCTCCACATATGTATATGTATATATTATATAGCTTATATAATATATTTTATATATATGTTTTGAAGTATGTTACTGGTCCGGATTAACTGCACAGTCGTTTCGCCCCTCTCTGAAGACCCGTGTCCTTCGTCTGCCGTGAACACTGAAACCAGCACAACCAGCACGACCTTGGTCGGTCAACGAGGAGGGAAATCCTGCAGAAGGAATTCCATGCACACAGCGAGGAAGCGAGGGGCAAACAGCAATAACTTCAGCCACGGACCCTGTCCAGCAAACTGTGTCTGTCCATCCCCACGCGGCGTCTTCTGCAGTTCCCCCTTGGCACATCCCCCTGGCTGGGCTGGGTGCCCAAACCCCTGGCTGGATGGTGCAGGCTTGGGGTGGTGACTGTCCCTGGAGCTGCCCCATCTAGTTCACGCACGGCCGTGGCCGGGGCTGGACTCGTGTGAAGTGCCGTGGTTGCTGGGTGGCCACGGGGATGCAGCAGGTGGGAAACGTTCTATTTTTCATTCCAAAATGGGAAAATAAATATGCTTGGGAGCCAGGGTGGAGAAAAAGGGGTGAAGGGGCACAGTAGAGAAAGAAAAGGAGCGTCATCCAATAGACTTCGTTCCAGCCATGGCTTTCTTCTTTTTTCAATTTTGTTTGAAGGTTCAGCATTTCTGGAAGTTCTTGCTAGAACTCGCTTTCCCTCCAAGCCCGGGGTAAGCAAGAGCTAGCAAAAATGATGATGTGCTTATAAAGTGTTTCTGAGGTCGCAATGTTGTGATTCATGTAAGATAAATATTTCCTTTTGGAAGGATGGTGGTTCTAAAATTAAAACCATTGGTAGTAGGTAAACCTGATTTAATTTTTTTTTAACCCGATGTTCCTGCAGATTTTTTCCCCTAATCTTTCTTTGGAAGGTGAACTTAGCTAATTGAAGGGTGATATGGTTGTATTGATTTGTTTAGAAATAGTTCTACCTAATGGAAGTTTTCTTACTTTAATTGTACTTCCAGTGAATAAATTACATTTTTCTTTACTCAGACCTCCAATTCTGCAGTAATTGGCTAGACAAGTTCCTAATATTATTAGGAAGATGTCTTGATATTTTTCTGTTTCTTTGATTAGTGTCTTTACCTCTGTAACTAATTGTTCGGCATCTTTGTGGCTGCGTGTCGCATGAAGACAATGTGGGGGAGGAGATCTGTGGAGCTGAATTCCTTTCTGGTGTGAGGAAAGTGAAATTCCATGGAATTGGTGGGACTGTGTGCCACGGAGGCCTGAATTTGTGTTCTGATGTGGGTGTGCTCTGCAGTGGGTGAGTGCGGGCACCTGCAGCCTCACACCAAACAGGGATCAGGAGAAGTGCCTGGGCTTCTTTCATCCTGGAGGGAACTGGGGCAGTGCCAGGTGTGAATCCAGTGCTGCAACCGAGAGCACGGAATCCTTGAGATGTGTGAAAAAAAGGGGCAAAGGTGATGTCTTTTCATTTTCAATGTGGTGACGTCTGCCATGCATTCCACTTGGTGGCTGAGATGGAGATCAAAATTCAGAGTTCCTGCTGAGGTTAAAGAAAATTGGCATTTTCTTAGCGAGCGATGGTTTATCAGTTCCTGTAGTAACGCTCCTTGTGCTGCTCTGGAGGTCGATGCCAGAGGGAACCGCAGTGTAAAAGAGCATTGAGCCATGCAGGCCAGCTCCTGGTGCTGGGTTTGGAGACATGTCCTTGAGGGGTATTTCCCCAGGGTTGCTGAGCATCCCTCGAGCAGTAAGTGCAGTCCCACGGTCCGGGCTGGTCGGTGCCAGTGCAGCAGTTACAGCCCAGCCCTGGGTCAGCACTGCCTGCTGCTGGCACAGCTTGCCAGGGCAGCTTGGAGATGCTTTTGGGCAGAGATTTTGTCAGTTTTTAGTAACTGACAGTAAAAACCCCAAAAGAACCTTTTAAAAGTAGCATGAGAATACTTAGACTGGAATTGTGAACTGGCGTTAAAGCAGTTTGTATAAAGACTGTAAAAAAACCTAAACAAAACAAAAAAACCCCAAGCCAAAACCTCCCACACCAAAACCAAACCCACCTACTAAAATACACAATACCATTCTCCAGAAGATCCGTGTGTTTAGAGTAAAACTCCCCGAAACCAGGGAGCAGAAGTTGGGTGATGGGTGGCAAAGGCAGGAGGATCCCTGCTCCTGCCTGGGGCTGGTCCTGCGTGGGGCAGAGCTGTGTGAGGTCGTCCCTCTATAAATTTGAGTTGCATTTCCTTCAGATCCCGCCACGTTTCCTTGCCCAGGAAAAGGGGGACTTCACTGAGTTTCTTCTGGAGTGAGATCCCAGTTACCTTTTAGCTGCAGTGACAGATGCAGAGTGGTACAGTTACACTTCAAGTGAAGCCTTGGACATCTCTTATAGTGTTCTGGGATGGCTTTTACATGTGGAATAAGTTTTCCTCATCTGAAAATGCCATTATTTGTTACGTGCATCATGACTTGAGCTTAGCACAGCTTTCAGGGTAGAATTCAAAACAGAATATTAATTTAAAAATTACCGATTCACTTTGTAAAACGAAAGCAAATGTAAATTTGTAATTTCCTTATATTTGGGACCAAAGATGATTTTAGTATTGTACAGTATATACTTTCTAAAAAATCTTAAGCACTTATTACTCTGCAGAGGTGTTATTTACTGTTTGAATTATGTAGAAGGGAAATAAAGTAGCTGTGAGAGACAACTGAATTTGAAGCATTGAGATCATTTGATGTATCCATGGTTCATTCCCCCGATTGGATTTCACTCAGTGTATTGAAGAGGTACTGTTGTAAGAGGTACTGTTGTAAGAGGTACTGTTGTAAGACTGTTATCCACACTGCAGTCATCACAAATAATCCTGCCACAGCAGGAATTCCTAAAACCACAGTCAGGAACTGAGTTAAGTTTCTTAGTAAAGCTGAGTCCTTCTTACTGTCCCCTTGTTCCTTTGGCTTTGTACATTCGTGCCTCGTGCTTTAATGTTTGCCAAGCCTTGGTCGTTGGTGTGTGTCCAGTGTGTCAGTGCAAGGAGGATCAGAACGGTGTCCGCGTCCCTTTTCCTTATCTCTGGTGCTCTTTCCTTTCCCGACGCTTCGTGAGGCTTGGCCTGGGTGACTGTTCTTCGTTGCCCTGGGGCTGTGGTGGCTGCTGGTGTCCTGCACCTGCTCAGGCTCTCTGGTAGGAGCCGCACGCTTGGAGGTGCCGAGGGTTAGAGGTTCACGTCCCCTTGCCTGCTTTGAGAGACGAGGTACCAGCACCAGAGCTCTGAGGTCTGTATTTCATCAGGACTTCGCGTGGGGAAGCACAACATCTGGGCCTTGGAAGCAGCTCCTCATCTTTCACTTACAAGATGCCTCTCACCAAGAGTTTAAGTGAAAGGATCAGTGTGTGGTGCTGCTCCAGAGGCTTTGGGCCATGTGTTGCACTGTGCATCTCCCACTTGTTTCGTGTGTCTGGAATTCATTGGTGATTCTAGGAGGAGGAGAGGAAGTTTCCACTCTTCCCTAAGATAATAGTTTATTTTTGCCCCCTATGATGGTTGTCTCTCCCTAACCCTCGGTGGTTCCTGACGTGCTGTGGGACACAGCAGGAGAATGGTCTGATCTGCTCCAGGCTGCAGTGGGGCTCTTAGCAGTGAATTAACCACTCGTTTTTCATGAACTTTAAGGTCCCTGAACAAATTTGGCATTTGTCTCCTCTCTGCTCTTTTGGGCACGTGCAGGCACAGCAAATGCTTACCTAGTACATGGTTTTATTAATGCAGCCTTTTTTCCACTCCGTCTTTCTTAGTCCTTGTTTTGTATCTGTTATTTTCTTGTGTCATGAGAACTTTGTAGACATTTCTACTTGTTTTCTTTTGGGAGGAAAAAACCTCACCAAAAATCTAAAATAAGGAAAATTTTCGGGCACAATTAAAAACCAAACCTGAACTTAATAGCAGTTCAGATAGAAAATAATATCCTCTGTCCTTCTCAGCTGAGATACGGAACAGCTTTGTGCATGGAGGAGCACAAAAATCAGTTCTCGTGCTGGAAGCTCTGGAGCCAAACACCCTCAGGAGGTGGTTGGGGTAAATGAGAAGGTGGGCACAGTGTGATGGTGAATTTGAGTGTGATGAAGGCTGAGAAGGACTCTTAACAATCCAGCCCTTTCAAAGTGATACATGAACTAGAATAATCCCCAGCCACAGAAGGAAAGATGTTTCTGCACTTCGTGAAGGAGAGACACCCCTTGGACCAGAGGGGTTTGCTCAGGAGGGCTCTGTTTAGAGCTTGAAATAATGGATTGTTGTTGTCTGGAGGCTCAACAAAGCTCAGAAATTCTGTGCAGATAGAGGTGTCCTGTGCATGGATTTTAATGGCAACAGAAGCATTTTAAGATTGTACCAAAACCAGTACAAAAATCAGTGAAATGTTTGAAAATACTTCGTAGGAATTATGCCATATTCCTCTCTGTGGTTTTGGTTAAAATGAGTTTATACAAATCCTCAGGAAATCTCTGCATGAGTTTTTTCCTGGGGTATTATTTTCCCCGTTAGCCACCTTGATGGATCTGTTTGACCAAGTCAGAGCGGTGCTGTCCAACCTGTAAGGGTTCCCTTGGTTTGGTTCTTTCTTTTGTGTTGTCTTTTAAAAATCTGTCTATAATTTAACCATTTGTGTGCTAAAAGGAATCTTTAAAAAATCTGCTTACACTGTGATTTCTGATAGCCTTTTCTTTAATCAACACAATCTAATTTTCTTTTGGGATATGCAGCTTTCAAAAGTGTTCTTACATATGCCCAGAAATGAAAGTTGTCTATTTATCATAGGAATGTGATTAGATAAAGTTACCTATCCAAAATCCCAGTACAGCCCTTTCATATGTGCTGGATAGATGAGTTAGTAAAATTGCCTTTTAATCTCTATGGGTTAATAAATATTTTTTTATAACTAGCCACAGATATTCCTTTTTAAATTATACTTGGCAAACAGAATATATTTAATTTTATATACAGTATACATAGTGACCATGATTGACATATTTATAACATAGAGCTTTGTGTTTACTATGAAGGTTTTATCTGTATACCATGGACTTCATGGGTAGAACTTTAAACGCCAGTTAGTGTTTGTGGGAGGATATGGGAACTGTCCTCGTGGGCTCAGGATGGGGACAGGGAGCATTTGGAAAAGCAATGGCCAGACTGTAGCGGCAGAGATCTGGGGGGTTGCTTATTTAGTGATTTGGGCTGGTCCCTGCAGCTGTTTCAGTAACATCTGGATGTGAGTAACAGAATGGAATACGACCATCTGCCTCTTCTGGCTGTCCCATTGTGTGGAGTACAGGGAATTTCAGGGTATTGTGTTGCTTTGCTTTTGGACAAATGTCTCAATAGACATAATTAATTAAACCTTCATGTGTTTGAAAGGAAACGCCCTCTCTTAACTAAGCTGATTTACCGCTTTTGGTAACCTTGGAATCCCCAAAGTAGTACTGTCTAAATATTTTTAGTAATGTCACATCTGTCCTGATGTCTACAGGTTAAAGTGGTTCTGGCACCCTTTTATTACAACAATTGCTACCTTCATTTTTCTACTGTTTATACTTTAATCTTGAATGTTTACTGGTTTCTACTTGTTGGATATCGCGGAGGGAGAGTGTATCTTAGCACTACACATCATCAGCTTTAACTCATTCAGCACACTTCTGGAGTCAGAAAATATTTTGATTTATATATTGTGGCCAATCTATTGCATTTTAAAATGATTTCTATACTTTAGGCACAACATTTATGACCTAATATAATGAATGACTTAGGTAATCATTATATCTGGGTAGACTTAGTCTCTTCTGTGTTAGTGTCATTTGGAAACTATTTGTATATGTTGAAGTTTGTAAGGGTTCAGGAACCCACAATAAAATAGTAAAGTATGTATTTATTTCTCATTAGAATGCTCAATTTTGATTTGAAAGTTGACACTTTGTATGTCTTTTCACAGAATTGTAAACAAATACTGAAAAACTGCTTCACCTGGGGTGCCTTCCATGTGTGGTGTAAACACTTGTCACTCACAGAAATAGAGGTGTAAATTTATTAAACCAGTAAACACTATTTTTGTAATGTGAGTCACTGATGCATCTCTGGCCTCGCTGTGCTTTGTTCCCATCACCTCCAGTTCTGTGGCTGCTGTCCTTGCCCTCCCTTTGTGCACTGACAGTGATGCTGATCTCGTGCCCATCCCAGGACTGTGCCCCTGATCTCGTGCCCATCCCAGGATTGTGTCCCCTGATCTCGTGCCCATCCCAGGATTGTGCCCCTGATCTCGTGGCCATCCCAGGATTGTGCCCCCTGATCTCGTGGCCCATCCCAGGACTGTGCCCTTGATCTCATGCCCATCCCAGGACTGTGCCCGCTTTGCTCTGCCCTGCCCTGCCCATGGGGATACAGATGTTGCTGGAGGAGCTGGGAGCTGCTCCAGAGTTCTGTCCCGCAGACCTGTGGGAGATGCTCAGTGTGGGGTATCTTGAGTCCTCGGGGCTGATTCTGGGTCCTCCACAGAAACACTGCAGGCCCAGCCTAAACGTTCTAGTTCTGCTCACGATTCATGATTTACGGCATCTGAGGAGCATCCGGGCCCGCCCAGAAGATTTGATCGCAGGGATCCAGGTACTGTCCTGACAGACTTGTGGTTGGAGCAGCTCTGAAGTAGCCGCTGAAGCAGCAGCTCCCAGTTCCATCCGGGCTGAGCGAAGGGGATGCACTTTGCCTTCTGTCACGTGAGCACAGTGCCCTGTGTGACACCCTCGCTGTGTGACACCCTCGGGGCTTTGCTCTGGGGACACACCTGTCCTGTGCAGTCACGGGAGGTGTCTCGAGCACCTTGTGTTGCACGAGCAGCTCCTGCCTCCTGCCTGTGCCCAGGCAGTCCCTTTGCCTCGGGGTCCCTTGGTCCCCAAATCCTGAGCGAGGATTTGGGGGTATCACACGTTAGCACATGTTCCCATAGAGACAGTTCACAGCCATGAAGAATTTCACGTATTTTTGGTAAGTTCCTGAGGTTCTCAAGGAGCACTTGGGCAGCTGGTGAAGCAGCTGTTTTCCATAGTGGTACCTCCAGCTGTGCCCAGTGTAAGTGCAGCATCTTCCAGCTGTGTTTGTGTGTGTAAAGCTGTTCTCTTAATGCCTGACCAATGCCAAAGGTACCCTTCAGGAAGACAGAACCTCCACCTTGGTCCTACAGCAGGAACAATTTTTCAGTACGTCGTGTTTCTTCTCTTGCTGTCTCTGCTAGTCAAAAACACGAGCTGAAGAACTGTAATGCCTTGCAATACAAAAAGCAGTCCTGTTTTTAAAATCCGTTCTGTTATAGCATAATTTAAATCGTGTATTTATCAGTTTTAAAATGTCATTTTGATTTCCCAGTCTTTTGTATATGGGCACAGTACTTTTTGTAAATTTTTTTTTTAATTGTCTTTGTCTTTTCTTTCTGGTATTTGAAGATTTGAGCTCTCTGGGTTTTCATGGTACTCTTCTGATCATTCTTCATAGTGGTAAAAGTCTGTATTTTTGTATGTAGGGAAAATGGTAGTTTTCTAACACGTAGCCCAATCAATATAGTATGGAATCATTTGTGAAGGACTTCCTGTTTAATAAATGGACATATTAAAGCACTGAAACATCATCTTCATCTGTAAAGGTGGGCTGGGCTGGGCTGGAGGTCATTTCCTTCCCAGTGGCTGGTGTGGGGCTGGCTTGGAGTTGGATGTTTTTGTTAGGGCTGAGCAGGGATTGCCACCCTGGGGAGGTGGGGGAGGCTGGGAGGGGACACAGAGGGACAGGTGACCCCAGCTGAGCACAGGGATATTCCAGACCCTGTGACATCATGCTTGGGATATCAGTGGGGGGAGAAGGAGGAAGAGGGGACGTTTGGAGTGGTGGAGACAGACAGCACGTGGAGCTCCTTCATTGCTCAAGGGGTTGTGGTGGCATTGCTCTTGGAGCACTTCTGCATCTGGGATGCTCCAAGAGGCTGGAATTCTCCGTCTTGTGGTTTGTAGCACGTTCAGGACTGGGCAGGGATTTCGGGGCTGAAATGCCCCTGTGAGTGGGTAATCCCTGCACCCCATGGGCTGTAGGTTTCAAGTCCTACCTTGGTGCTGATGGGATTTTTGGTCTCCAGGTGCTTCGGTGTGAGGTGAAAACGCTGAGTCAATGAAGGTAAGAACTATGGGAACACAGGGATGGTTGAATGAGTATTGTGAGAAGATGGGAATCATCCATTAGGGGAGATGGATGATGCCCTCGAAACACTGGTCAGGGATGGTGTGTGGGGAGCTGGGCACAGGGGGTGGCATCACTGAATTTTTACAGGATTCATGTGCTTGTCCAACAGGGCAGGTCCGTTCTCTCTGCCCGTGGGGGGCTCTCGGCACCAACGTGGCATTATCCTGCTGTTCTTGGGCCAGAGCAGCTTTGTCAGTTGTCACGTTTAAAATAGTTTAGCCCGTCTAACTTTTAAATACTGGGTCTTCTTCAGTCTCCTGGGAAGACTGAAATTGATTTCTTATTCATGGATCAGGCTTACAAAATGTGGTGGACTGTATTCAAAATGTATGAAATACAAGCACAAGTATTTCCTGGCCAAAATTAACACCGGAATTAGTATTTTCCTCTTCAAGGAAATAGATTTAAAAATTGACTTATTTAAAAAGGAAAAAACCAAAACCCCAAGCAAAACCACACTTGAAATTTAAAATTTCTGGGTAGCATTGCTTTATCTTCTGACCTGGATGTTTTACAAAACACTGAGTACTGTGAGTTCCTCCAGTAAAGGAGGACTCTGTGTGGACTTTTTGACACAGTCCTGTTTCTTTCCTGTTTATTTAAAGACCCTGACTTAAATCAATACTCTATTCAAAAACGTGTCCTGAGCATTGTGTTACAAGATTCCCAGTGCTTGCCCAGATTTTTTCTGCTCCCTTGTTATATTCTCCCTCTCTCCTCTCCATGCTCAAGAGATCAAAGGATGAACAGCTGGAGCTGTGTGTGTTTGCCGACACGGATCCTGCATTTGCTCTTGCAGAGCAGTTTGTGTCCTGGTCCAAACGTGGAGTGAATCCTACCTGTATGACTCTGAACCTCCCTGAGGTCGGGCCAAGCTGCCAGCCCCGAGTTCAGCTCAGCAGCGATGTGGGCATTTGCTCAGTTTGTGTTTGAGAGGGGCAGGTACGAGGAACATCTCTTGGGGTTTGTCTGGTGGCAGAGGCTGCTGCTCCCCCAGCAGGGGCGTGTGCAGCTGCAAAATTGGGGCTTGGATTTGCAGAGTGAACACTTCGAACCATAATGACTGGAACCACCTGCTTGCTCTGCAGAGCGTTAAGTTGCGTGCTGCCCTCCCAAATACCACAGGGGCTGGACGTGCTGCTTTTCCCTTGCTATCCTGGGAAAGGCTGTCGCTGGGAAATGTGAGGCTTGGAGAGCTTTGAAGGGTATCAAGGGAAAAGCAAAATTAAGTGGAGTAATGGACAGAGCGTTCAAAGCACAACAAGGCCTTCTATTTCAGTCAGAATCTAAAACAGCTATTTGGAAAGGTCTTTGGAATTCCTTAATGTCACCTGTCCAAAAAACACCACACAAGACTGAACAAGCCCACAGATGAATAAGAAAGGTTTTGGAGAGCAGGAGGGAGAGCCCTTCAGGCAGTGGGAGCTGTGTGGAACCCACCTGTGGTGCCAACCTGAGTCACAGCACCCCTGGCACTGTTCCGACGTGGATTTCTCCACTCTTGGTGTCGGGAGCTCTGTGGAGTGCTGAGTGCTGCTCAGCAAGGCCAGCACTTCCCAGAGCTGTGGCTGTGCCACAGGGAAGGCGTGGATTGGGCTGGGAGGGTTTGGGAAGCGGCTCCTCCGGAACACGAGGGGGTTGCGATGGAGGAGATGCTGCTGAGGATGGAGGAGATGCTGCCGAGGCCACTGCTGGCACACTGGGATAAGGACTGGGTTAAGGGCTCCGTGCTGCAGGTGCAGCGTTGTGCTTGTCACAGGAAACCGGAGCTGCAGAGAAACCAGTGCTCCCAGCACTGTTTTCATCTTGTCAGTTGAGAAGAACAAGCAAACAAACATGAAAGCCAAAAAATCAGGCTGATTTTCCCTCTGCCCTGCACCGCTCTGAGCTCGGTGCAACACTGCTGGCAGAAAATGGACACCCCCCCAGTCAAAACTGCCTTTAAAGCAATTATTTTTAATTTAATGTTCTGAAATGACAGTGGGAAAATACAGAACTGTGTTTTACTTCAGTCATGGGAACAGATCTTTCTAAATAAAAGGCTGGACTCTCACACAAGTGCTTGACCCTGGGAGCAAACTGCTTAGCAGTGAATGAAATCATCAAGTACTTGGAAGCCAATAAGGAGTTCTCTGGGCAGACTCACTGCAGGATTGCTAAGGCAGTCCTGGAGTAACTAATGAGCCACTTTGTTTGCTGCCTCTGTTGACTTTAGGAGTGACCCAACCTGAAAAAAGGACTCAGTATATTTTGGGTTATCAGGTGTGTGAAGGGTGAACCCAAAGGGGACTGTTTCCTACAGTGTTATTTGTTGCCAGGTGAGAGCTCTGTATCTCCAATATCTAAATAAGTGAAAACTAATTTTGGTTAAATTCTTTCATGCCCTAAAGATGAAGTCCCCCCATGCTCTGCCCAACCTCCCCAACTCACAGTGATGGAGTTTCTGAAATCACTGATCCTTGTGCTGGACAGAGATAAGGCAGCAAAATCAGGGCTTAAAATAAATAAAGACACCCAACCCTTCTATTAGAAGAGGTTTAATCCAGCATGGTTTCTAAATATTAACCAGGTACTAGTTTCCAGATGTGACATGCAGTACATTTTTTAATTAAAAAAGAGAAGTACAAAACGAGTATAAACTGAGCCCAGGTCCCCTGGTATCACAGGATGTGCCAGTACAATAGGACAACAGAAGAGAAAGAAACATGGGGTTTCATCCAGGGAAAGGCCCAGAGAGGTCTTCCTCATAAAAACAGCTATTTGTCACACTTAGAAACAACCACTTGTTTTACTTTGATTCTCTCAGTGCTCAGGACACAGGAGATGCAGGAGCTGCCTGAGGGCGACTCCGACGGGAGCAGCACCTTCCCAGCAGAGCTCCCTGCAGGTCCCCTGTGCTCCCGTCAGCAGCCAGCTGCTGCCAGGGCACTGGGACCCAAGTGGCAATTCTATGCCAGAGGAAATCTGCCTTTATTGTTTGATCCCTGGTTTTCATTTATTCTGTCAGTACCATCTGCTCTCGTTTTAGTTTTTGTTAAGGCCACCTGTTCTGGTACTATATTAATTTTTTAAAAATGTATACAGGTTTCTTTGGCAGAGCTGTGTGATGCCATCTGTAAGGAGCATGCCATGCTTTTCCCAAGGAGCACGTGTTTATAGGTGGATACAAATATTTCAAGGTAGGTTGTGCTACTTGTACATACCTTGTAAATTCAGAAGGCTTTTTCCCTGGAATGCTGCACCACAAGATAAATCCTCTCCTTCCAGGGGAGAAAAACCCAACTCAAATCCCAGACACACTGAACAAAGGGGCCTGGGAAAATGAATTCCTTGTAGTTTGGAGGTTGGTTTCTTTGCCTTTTCACAGTGGGGAGGATGCCCTGCCCTCCCGGGGCTCAGGTATCCTCGGCGCAGCAGAACCAGTTGCCTGTTTTGCAAAGCCCTGGACCAGGTGCAGTGCTGGTCTCGGGGGAGCACCAGTGCCCCCAGCACAGAGCAGAGCAGGCAGAGGTGTCTCGGGCACGAGGACTCTCAGGGTGTTTGGTAAGGCTGCCTTCCCTGGCTGAGCAAACACAGAAAGGGCAGGAGAGGGGCTGGGAAGAGGCTGCTCACCTGTCCTGCCTCCGCTCTGTGCTGAAATTGCAGCAGACGGGCTGTGACTCCACCCAAGCAACAAAAAGAGTGATGCTGAATGTTTGATGAGCCAGCTGCCCTGCAGCACAGTTATGCTTTGAGGTTTGCTCTTGCTGCAGATTTCCAGTTGTCGCTTCTTGTCACAGATAGGCAGCAGATAAAAATGGATTGAAACCAACACGGGAACTATAATCCAGGCCTTCAGTGCTGGAGAGTGGAATACTCAGGCTTCACATAAAGAAATACTGTTAGTTAAAAAGAAAAATACAACTAGAGGCATTCAGACCTCTCTTCTTTGGCACGTCAAGAAGTATAAAAGCTGTAACATTAAAGATTTGGAAGTAAGAAAGCAGGTTAAAAGCTCTGGTTATACATTAAAAATGCTGCTCCTGTTTACTCAGGGTGTTGTAGAGCTGAGTAAGGAGGGGCAGAGGAGGAGTGGCTGTGTCTGGACACACAGCATCTGTAGTTCTGACAGTCTCTAATGGCATTGGGAATAGTCCCCTTTTCACATCACTGCCCTGTCCGTGCCTTGGTGATTCCATGAACAGCGAGGTGGAAAAAGGATCCTGAGGCTGAAATAAGGGAGATATTTCACTTGGCAGTGCATTCAGCAACAAGCAAAGTGCTTGATCATCTTCCCTTCACGCTTGGCTGCTGTTCGGTTCTTCAGTCCGAGTCAGAATCCGAGTCCTCATCTGAGGGGCAAAACAAGGAGAAGTGAAGAGCTGGAGAAGGGCTGCTGGAAGGACGTTCCTGCTAGCAGGATGGAAGGTGGTGTTCCAGAGGAGCTGGGAAATGCTGCCGAGGGGCTCGGAGAGCACCAGGGGTGGGCGATGCCCGGGGGAAGGAAGGGATGCTGTGGTTGGCAGGAGCCCAAGGGTTGGCATCCCGTCCTCGAGGGCTGCGTGGGGTCATGGTGCTGCACTGCCAGCTCAGCCCCAAGATGCAGGATGCTGAGAAAGCCCACCAGGCCTGCAGAGGGACATCCTTCTGACCTCACTCAGCAGGTGAGAGCCCCAGCACGAGGCTGGGGCGGGGGGAACAGTCAGGGCAAAGCCCTCCTTGCACAGTCGAACACCCGCACAAGGATGCCCGAGTGCACACCCGAGAGTTTCTGTGTTTCTGTCTCCATCTCCAGGGAAATGAGATGGAATTGTTATCCTAATTGTGCACCCTTCTCACCCCACCATCTCTGAGGTGAGGTCAGGTTTTAGTCTTAAGTCTGTTTCCTGTGACCTGTTCCATTAATTCTTTTTACTTTGTCTCTCTTTTTGGCCTAAACCTTGCAATACATTTAACAGTCCACTAAAATCCCTGGAAAAGACCATTAGTGCTCCTGTACACCTTCTGGGATTCTATGCACATCCTGGGTGTTTGTTTTTGAGGGGGTTTGTGGGGTTTGGTTTTGTGGGGGTTGGTTTTTCAGGTTTGGGGATTTTTAAATTTTTTTTTTAAGCCTGGAACAGTCTTTTTCCTCTGTGTGGGTGCAGTGAGCAGTGTCACAGGGACATGATGCCCACTTTGGGCCCCTGGGTGTCCTGACTTGACCTGAGTTGGATTTGAACACCCAGCAGAGGGTCTGGTTCCCCTTTTTATCTTTGTCTAAGTGGATCTGTCTGATCTAGACTGTACCTTCTGTAATAGAAGAAAAATTGATAACAATATTGTTAATTCTACGCTGTTTAGCCCTGGAATTTCAAGGCCATTTGTCCACAGATGGTCAAAGCTGATCATAAGAGGCAATCATGGTAAGGAGATGATAAAGACAAAAGCACTACTGGACATAAAAGACTGTGGACTGATGGATGTTAATTATTAAGTCCCCAAGAAAAACAGGCAGACGTTTGCTTGTTTTCTCAGTAAGACATTTTGATGGGAGAAGAAAGTCTGTGCTGCATGGTGATTTCTATAATGGGATTTGGGGCCTTTCACACGGAGATGTTGTGAAACTCTGAGAAACTTCACAATCCTGCCTTGTTCATTATCTTCCTAAGTCACTGGAATTCCAGTTGTGTATTCAAGGACTGAGCAGCTTCCTCACTGAGCATACAAAACCAAGGCAGCCAAGAGCAGAAACTGTTCTTACTGAGTGAGTGCTCTTGCTCCTCTCCAAGGGTGGAATGGAGAAGCAAATCTCACATTACCTGCTCGTATAACAAAAGAGGGAATTTTACCCACCTTCTGACTTGCGCCCTTCGGGGGGATCAGAGCTGCCTTGCTTGAGGAAGGTGACCAGGTCATTGAAGGTTATGTAGAAATCAATGGCAAATACTATTGTGGCTATGAAGCCAAACACATAAAAGGGCAAAATAACACTCTCTTTAACAACAGGCCACGTCCATCAATGAAAACCCAAAATAAGCTGAACCAATGCAAGAAAAACTCTTAAAGCTTGAGCTTGTTTTTTTGGCCTGTGCCTTTCCAAAAAGACAGGGAAGGGAAATGGCTTTGACCCATTGGCATCAACTAAATTAGAGCTAATTTGGGAGCCTGAGAAGTGATCAGATGTGTCCTTATCCCTTTCCCAGGCTACGTCCCTCTCTGGGCACATTCTGGGCATCAGCACTGTCTGGAGCTACAGGAGAGCAAAACCTGCACCTCCACCATCCCAGGGCATCTCTTGGCCACCAAGAAACCACCTCAGTCTCCCTGGAAATAATTCCTTACAGGTTTGCAAGGAGACACGTCTATTGCAGAGTGAACTAGACTGAGATTAAAATGATTCTGGAGTTCCCCCTTCAGTGACAGAGCAGCAGCAGTGCCAAGAACAGGCTGGGTGTCGCTCTGAGAGCCCAGGGTGAAGGCACTTCCATCGCTCCACCTCTGAGTGGAGTCACAAAGATTAAAACAAGCTCTCTGTTTGAACTGTGTGTGACTTGGGATGGTTTGGTAAGGGCTCCTGGGCAGCACTACTGGGAGTTGTTCTTCTCTGGCTTTAAAAATGATGATGCAGATTTTATTTATGTTGCATCCATTATTGATATGACTCAGAGTCAGGTTGCAGGTGGAGGGGCTGTATTGTGTTTCTGAACACAAAACGCTGATGGCAAAGGCTCTCTCCCGGGCAGTCCTTGTACTGGAGGGTAAAATGACACTGCTCTTGTTTCAACTCATCCAAATAAAATTGAGCAGCAGAGGCAGGAGGTTGAAATTAATTTAATTTAGACTGGCCTTAGCAGCTACAGGTTTGGTTTCCTTTTTTTATCATTATTATAATTCCCTCCATTCACAGATCTTGATACTCTGCAGGAACAGAGTTTATCTTCCCTGTACAGCTGGGGAAATTAAAAAGAAGAATAGGTGCCTTCCTAAGGAGCACAGTTAACACTGAGCAGCACTGTCAGCATGAAAAAACATTCAAACTGATTCAAAACACGTTTTTCTGAATAACTGATCATTTGCATTAGGCAAAGTAATTATCAGTTAATTGAGAAAACTTCTTTTACTTGCAATGGGGTCATAATCGAACTGTTTCTGAAGTACAACTCTAGGCAGTCCACCAAAATACTCCAGTGGAAAGCTCCTGTCTACTCACCCCCGCTGCTTTAGATGCTCCATCGCTGTACTTTGAGACAGCGGCAATTGAAATGGCAAAGTAAATAATGGCAGCAGTGACACAGCGCAAGAAATCCTGTGAAATAAGCAGGGTTGCACGCTCAGATTAGTCCCGGAGTTCCAACATACAAACCCCTCTAGCAGTGACTGTGACACCCCCTGTTCCTGCCCCGAGCCTCCCTGGCGGGCCCTGCGAGCACAGCCCCCCGGAGCTGCTCCCCTGGGGAACGATTCCAAGTCAGAGACGACTGGAATCTCCTGCTCTCGGAGATGCTGCAGAACTCCTGCCTCTAACCTGCGTGGGCACACCTTCCTTCAGGCCGAGGAGGGCTGTCCTGGGGTGTTTGCCCTGGGGCACAGCATCACTGAGCAGAACTCCTGGTACCCGAGGCTCAGGAGGAGGGTACAGTTCCCATGGGAACAGCCCCAGCATGTGCCTGTCTCTAATGGATGCAGGTCTACATGATGATCTCTGTCTGTAGGAACTCCTCAGTCAGGAACTGAACCATTTGTTTCGAGCTGATTTATCCTCAGTCTGTCCAGCTGACCCATCAGCCTGCTGTGACCATCAGAACAGGCTCTGCTGTGACCATCAGAACAGGCGCTGCTGTGACCATCAGAACAGGCGCTGCTGTGACCATCAGAACAGGCACTGCTGTGACCATCAGAACAGGCTCTGCTGTGACCATCAGAACAGGCGCTGCTGTGACCATCAGAACAGGCGCTGCTGTGACCATCAGAACTGGGGCTCTGCTGTGACCATCAGAACAGGCGCTGCTGTGACCATCAGAACAGGCACTGCTGTGACCATCAGAACAGGCTCTGCTGTGACCATCAGAACTGGGGCTCTGCTGTGACCATCAGAACAGGCGCTGCTGTGACCATCAGAACAGGCGCTGCTGTGACCATCAGAGCTGGGGCTCTGCAGGGCAGGGCCATGCCCTGTGACACCGGTGCTGATGTCCCTGAAGTGGGTGTCAAACAGAGCTGTGATCCCCGGGGATGTGTCAATCAGGGGAGGTGCACTAATGGGATCTTGAGCTCAGGTCACAATTAGCTCTTCTGCCTTTTCAGAACAGATGGATGATGTCTCAAAACACAAATCCTGCAGGAAACTTTGCTCTTCAGAAGTCAGGACAGGGCCAGCTATCTACATTCTGTGGCTGCAGTGTATGATGGTAATGGCCATAATAAGCACCCAAGTGCCTTTTTTGTCTGAGTTCTGTAATCAGATGCATGTAGAGAATAAAAAATGATGGAACTGAGATTACCGACTGAAAACTGTGCACAGTCAGTCAAAGCCACTGATACTGTTTTATCCACCCGTGGCCTCACTAAAGCCATCTTTATGCATTGAGAGCTCTGGATCAAATCCCACTATGATGAACTATTGCTGCCAGCAAAAGAGACTCCAGACTGATTAGATTAGCGGGTTTTTTTGAACTATTTGTACTTGGAGGCAGCTGCTCCCTGTGCAGTGGATCTCCAAGGCAGCAGGGACATCCAGTGGCCAGGCACTGCCTGCAGCCCCAGCACTGGACTCCCGGCTGGGCAGGAACTGGCAGGAGCTGCAGGACTCTCCCTTTCCAGAAGCAGCTGTCTCTGGTATGACTCTGCCCCTCGACAGCACTCACTGAGAATCTAAACCATCCTAGTAAAGTCCATCCAGCATGCCTGTGTCCCAGTTTCTAAGGGTGGCAATGTAAGGGGCTCTCAGCAGTGGTCACACTGACTTAGGCTGATGCTGCCTCTGAAGATGCAGCCCTAAGCCATGTGCCTGGAATCAGGCATAAATTCTGTGCTTTGAGAAAGCCAAGATTTGTGCCAGCACCAAAAAAGTCATAGTGTATAGTATAGCATGGTTCAAAGAGTGCTGTGGGACCTTCTGAACAAGAGGCAACACAGACAAGTTTCTAATAAGGGGGTGAACTTGTGAACAGTCACCCCAAGCCCCTGCCCAGTCCCTTCTCCCCCCATTACGCTGCACAGTTAAACCCGGTCTGTAGTGCACAGTTAAACCTGGTCTGTAGTGCACAGTTAAACCTGGTCTGTAGTGCACAGTTAAACCCGGTCTGTAGTGCACAGTTAAACCCAGTCTGTAGTGCACAGTTAAACCCGGTCTGTAGTGCACAGTTAAACCTGGTTTGTAGTGCACAGTTAAACCCAGTCTGTAGTGCACAATTAAACCTGGTCTGTAGTGCACAGTTAAACCTGGTCTGTAGTACACAGTTAAACCTAGTCTGTAGTGCACAGTTAAACCTGGTTTGTAGTGCACACTTCACTTACCGTCAAAGGCCAGTAGAGTCCTTTAAACTTCTCATTAAGTTTGGAGGCGTAGGCAAAAAAAAGAAACAGTGCCAGCAGAAACTCTAGGAGTGGTGCCATCATGAAGGAAGCTGCTAGAGACGCAATATAGCAGATAAAGATGATAAATGACAGCACCTGGAGTAAAGGGAAGACTCGTTACTCACACGGAACGGCAGAGCCGCGGGCGGCCGAGCAGCTTTGAAGTGCTGTTCTCCCTGTGTGTCTGCCAGTGCTGCTGCTGCTGGCACTGCCTGCTTTCTGCCTTTTCTCTTCTCCATTGGGCCAAATGAATGTTCTTGTTTAGCATGGAATAAATCTAAAGCAATGGTGTTTATTTCCCTGCGTGCGAAATCGCTTTTCCGGAGAGCTGGGTGGATTGGCACCTCTGTGAGACAGTAATTTGCTCTGGATTGTAAACAGATCTGACAACATAATTCTGAAAATAGAGTGGGGCACTGCCAGGCAAGCTGAGCTTTAAGCTTTCAGCCGTGACAGTTCTCATTTGAAACCCAAATCATTGCTCAGACAACTCAAAGTAACTCAGCATTTATAATCTCCTAGAGTTGAAAGGAAAAAGTCTGCTGCTGATGGACAGAAAAGGGCCAAGAATTAATTGTTCTGTGGTTTCTGGAAGTCTCTGCTTCTAGTTTTCCAGTGTAGAAAGGTGGTTTAGAGAGTAATGGGATAGATAACTCCCACAGACTTATCTCCACGATGTTTCCCAACTCTACAAAATAATAAAGATGGCATTTGTTTTCCCATTCAATTAAAAAACCTTTGGAATGTAGTTTATGGCTCAGAATAGAAAGTTTCACAATGGGCAAAGAGCTAAAGAAAATGCATTTTGACCCAAAGCAGACAGGACCAGATGCTGTCGTACCCTCCTGGCCTTGGGGCTGCTGTTTGGGAGGGTGGGAGGTGAGGGAACCAGGGAGAAACTTCAGGGCACTTTCAAACGATGTGCTGGGAGTTGTCACCTCTGGAAGAGGCTCCAGCCCCGCTGCTTTCCTGCCTTGCTGTTCCCATCAAATCAGCCCAAAGCAACCAAAGGAGCTAAGATACTGAATTACCCCTGTTGTGTGAGTATTATGAGCCCGTTTGCAGCTGGGCTGCTCTATCCAACCTCTCCTCGTGGAGACAAATCCCTGCCTTCCCAATGCTCAGAGACGCTCTGGGTACTGCCTGAGCACCGGATCACAAGGAGTTTTTGAACTTCTCAATTGGGACAGACATTCCCACTCACACAGCACTGAAAAGAAATGTATTCTTTTCCCCCAGATGGCCCCTGTGAGGGCAGATGTGGCTTCCTGCAAAGCCAATCAATGCATTTGCCTCATTAAGTTTCAGCGCTCTGGATTTCTTTGCCTGCTGCTATCATGTGTACCTGGGCTTCACCTGGACCTGGGAAAAAATCATTATTATGATTATGATTATTATTATGATTATTATAATAATTAAGGCTCCTATAATTAATTTTTCATTAATAATTACCAGTCAACCCTCAAATACATCTATCAAAATAGCCAGTTTAGGTTTAGGGGACAACTAAGCAGTTCAATCCCAGTGAAGTAATTTTTTGATGTAATGAATTAAGAAGCCTTTATTCTAAGCCTGTTTTTTGGGCAAAGCAGTCAGTTCTTGCCCAGGATGCTAAGATGGAGAATATTGTTTTGATCCATTAGGAGTGGGTGGTGAAGTTAGAGAGGATGTGCCATTTTTAGTAAGTGACTATATTTATCTTAAAACGCCTATGCATTGTTCTTGTTCCACTGGGTTCTAAGAAGCTGATCTGGTGCAGGCCAGGCCTGTTCCCTGTTAATATTTACCCTATTTGTTGCTGTCTCTCCTGTTATTATTTGCTCACACAGCCTCTTTGTGGGTCTTTCTGGATTTCAGATAGCTGAGGGAACTCATTCACTGTATCTCATCCCTTGTGTGCTATTTTCTTTCAGTGAGTGTACAGTGAAAGTACTCTTTGAAGAGAAGGAGATATACCAGAGCTTGAAAACTACTGAGAGAGGATTTCTTCCTCCTTCCTATCACACACCTATTCCCTTCCCACCTCCAAGAACAAAGACTGGGCTTTTTTTGTGAATCCAGCTCACTTGCATTTGTGGAATATAATTTAGGCATGGTTTAATGTTTTCTTGGATTAAAAAGAAACCACCATGTATATAGGCCATTTTTTTCTTCCGGCGTTGAGAAAATATCCCCCTTTTTCTGGCTGAAGGAAAGTGAGTGGTGGCTGAGCTGCAGGGATGACCAGCAGCAGGGAGATGTTCAGGACAGGTCCCACCAACCAAAACCCTCCCAATGGCAGAACATTAGACCTGAACTAAACCCAGTCATCTCTTATGAAAGGATTAAATGCAGTGTTAAATAATCCATCACACTGCAGCAGCCAGGGGAGGCAGAGACACACATTTGAGCTATGCAAGTTGATGGTGCACAGTAGAGATCCCTTTGATCTCGATTCTGTTTGATACAGTAAGTCCTGTGCTCTGTCTGCCTTTTCACAGAAAGAAAGCTTTCCTGTCAGAAAACTTGGTAGGTCAAAGGAAGAGCCTTTGAGTTCTTTTATTATCAGCTTTATGGGGATTTGTGCAAGGCGAGGTTCCCGCTGTCTCCCCCTCACCCGGACATGGGCTGGAAGAGGAGCCCAAGTCCTGCTGTGACACAGCTCAGGGTGCTTGTTTTGAGGCAAGAAAAAGCCAAGGAGCTCCTGCTCCAGTGTGAGTGTGCCAGGGGCATTGCTGCCTCTGTTCCAGGTAAGCTGCTGAAGGCACCAAAAGGTCAGTTCAACTTTCTAATCGGGTCTGATCCAGAGAAGCTGGGCAAATACCGTTCATTCTCAGCTCTGGCCAGTGACTTGCTCTAACAAAGCCCTCTGTTACGGGCAGGTCACAGCAGAATCCTGCTGCCCGTCCCTCAGCCCTGAAGGACAGCATCTGTATCCCACCATCCCCACCTGGGAGGGGGGATGAGTCCAGCCTGGCCCCTTCTCCCTCCTGACTCCGCTCCTCAGCCCCTCATTGCGCAGGGGAAGTGCACAGTAAAAAAAGGGCACCCTTGATTCACAAGAAGTCCCTTGATTTTAACAATTACTGATTATATTAGTAAAGGGGAAAGAATCTGACCTGAAGTGTGAGAATTGCTCTCCAGTTAAGCGTCATTCCTCATTTTGGGGGCACTCAGAGCTGAAAAGGCCCAAGGAAGATTTTATGTGAAAAACCCACCTATAAAATAGTGGACCAGATTTTGAGAAGGAGAGTTTGAAGGATGGTATTTTCAGATGCTCCAGCCTTGACTGGGGGAAGGCTGGAAGGTGCAGGAAGGGGAGGAAGACAAAGGAGCATGAGAAACAAAGGGAAGGAGGTGCCTGAGGGCTCTGCCAGGTGATGGCTACGGTGCTACACCTGATTCTTGATTTTCTTCTTTTTTGTCTCCTGTTGCAGCCCTGATGTGGATTTTAATGCCAAACCTAGTTGGTAGCTTGGGGACAGCCCTGTGTAATCCAAGAGCCCACAAATTGTAGGTTTCTGATGGTTTCTCATTTCTCTTTGTATAGAGTCATTTCCCCTTCTCACAGGGGGAGTGCACCGACTCCTTGAGCAATATTGGATTGTCTATGACTGTCTTTTCTGAATTATAAAAGTGAGTAGTTACCTCGTTACCTTGCCTGACCATTTAATTGCACTGCCACTAACCCAAGCACTTGATTTATCTTAAAATGTGGAAATTTTAAAAACACGCCTCTCCTCCCACAACACAAACAAGGAAGTGCCAGTCTGTACCCAGAACCAATGACACCTACTGACTTACTTCTGCAGACTTCAAGTCTTTGGGACAAACATCTGGCAAAGTGAAAGTTGCTCTAAAACTCAAAAGCAACCTTCCGAATACAGCCTGGCCCCTCTAAAGACTGTCAAATGTTCCACTGCACATCACACTTGTTTTGCACCTCTTCTCCTGAAGCTGCGTGTTTAGGGGTGATTTCAGAGAAAAGTCAAGCAAAGGGACCTCCTGTTTTTTCCACCAGCTCTGTGTCTATGCTAAAAAAACCAGGCAGCTAAGGGAGGAAGTTTGAGAGGCTCAGTGCAGTTGCAAGTTCACTTCTAGCATTCTCAGAAAGCACTGCTGCTTGTGGGAGAAAATAAAAGTGTTTTCTCAGTTTTGTTCATTTGTGGGTGTTTTTCTTCCACCCCCCTTGGGATTACATCCTCAGCAGTGACAGCAGCTCAGAGTCTGAGCTCTCCCTGCGCTGCTGCTGCTGCTGGAAGGTTGGTGTGGCTCTTGCCAGCTTCACTGTGGAGGAACACTGGGATGCAGAAAGCTCTAATGCAGCAAAGAACAGGATAGGATCCTTTCACAGCTTGGCGATGGCAAGAGTAAAGTGGTAAGGCAAAAAGAAGCCTGGCTTTTCATTAGGCATTTTTATGTACATTCCCATTCCAAAAAGAAAGAGAAAAACATTACATAGTACTTTTTCTTTTTTAAAGGGAATTATTTGGCATTGTGTTTCAGAAAGTAATTTTCTCCCATGTAATTATTACCTAATATTGCGTTGCTGGGCTTCTTAAACTGTCCAGGCATTATGAAGTTACACTTTATTGTATAACCAGTTTGCAATTTAAGGTCTAAAAAATAATGAGTTACACTGGTTAGAGAGCACAGTGTCCCTTAAGGGAGGGAGGACTGCTGGAGTCTGAGGTCATGGCAGATCAGAAGGTGTTTGTCTGCTCGGAGCAGGGAACAGCCCCAGTGCAGCCCCTGGGGACAGGCTGGGATGCAGCTGAACCACTGCAGGCTGCTCCTCATCTCCCCTCCACAGAAAAGAACAGGTTTGCTTAAAGTTCTAAAAATGGCTAGTGGTGCTATCTCTTGAACAAGAGTGCATTTTGTTATTATTTTTTGGCAGAGAGACAAAGTACATCACTTAGTGGGCTCTGCTATTCAATTATTTCTCCGTCATACTTGTCGAGCAGGTGAAGTTCCTGGTCCCCAGAATTGGCCTTCTGGCTACAGACCCTGAGAAAGGCACAGGAGTCTTCTTCAAAGGAGACTTTACACCCAGCAGCTGGAAGTTTCAGTTCAGAGAGACTGAAAAGACAGAAGAAAGACAGGAAAAGAGGAGAGAAACAGGTCCAATGAATTCACACAAAGGTGACACAGCTTTACACATTCATACTGCATTTTTATAGGAAAATAAAATGTAGTGCACTGCATACTGGCTTGAGGAGACTAAGGAGATGTCAATTAAAACAGTCACCAAGGCAAACACAAAGGCTTGACTGAAGCAGCCGTGCTGAGCAGCAGAATGCATAAATGGGGATCAAGCTCTGGTGGCAGGTATGACCTTAAATGTGGCCCTTAAATGGTTCCAACACAGGACAGAGGGAACTGAAAATGGCATCTCTTGAAGGGCAGAAAAGAGCACGGATGAGATGCTGACCTTCCAGACAGCAGCTTGAGTATTTAGGAAAAACGAGTAGCTTAAGAAAGTGTTAGAATATATGGAAGAAATTATGGCATGGGGGAGAACAGAAAGAAAAAAAATAACCTTGGATATGTAGAATAGGGATTAATTAGAAAGTGGAGGAGCAAGGCAGTGAGAATAAACAGAATCAGGAGACAGCAAAGCTTATATATGTACTTGATGTTGCTGCTTCTTTCTGGCTTTGTAGGTAATCCAGGTGGAATAAAAAATTCATAAGGCAGGGGGGTGGACTAGATGTTTCCCAGAGGTCCCTTCCAACCCCAACCATTCTGTGATTCTGTGGAGGTCAAACAAAAAAGGACCAGGGGACAGGGGGAGGATAACTTCCTTATTTGAATGAAATTTGAGATTATAATCAAACTTCTGGCCATAATCATCTCCATCTCCAGCCTGACTTTTTCTAGGGGAAGTACCAGGATGCCCAGACCTGACAGCCCATGGAGCAGTTTACAGGCCGATGTGAAAATGACACCCAAACACCGTAAAGATCCATCCTCCTCCATGCGGAAATGTGTGGAAATGTTATTTAAAAAGCGGCTGTAGCAGTTTCCTTCCACCTGAACCAAGCGGTCCCGGCGTGGGGCTCCCGGTGCAGCTGCCCTTGGACACCCTGGCACCCCCAGGTCCCTGCAGCCTCCAGCACTGCAAGGCAAGGCAATGTGGCACTTGCCTCAGTTCACAGTCTGGGGCAGCCGGTGACAGCCAGACTGGTCACTCGCCAGCCACTTCTGCTGGGCACAGCAAGGTTTCCCACCGGTTCCTCCCAGCGAGCAGGGCCAGTGCGGTCCCCGGGCCAGGGTGTGCTGAGCCTGCTCTGGTTCACAGCCCACGGGGCAGAAGGGAAACCCTCGGTGCAATCAGGGTTTGCCTGAGAGTCACTTCGGTGGCAAAGCACTGTGCAGGCTGTGGTGGCTTTGGACGCTGCAAACCTGACCCGGCACCTCCTGCAGCAGATGAACCTGCAGTGATGCTGCCGTGTGCGTGGCTGGAGAGCCAAGAAATAAAGTGCATTTCTGGGGAATTGCCAAGCTGCTGAATAACAGTGGGACATTTGGTAACAGTAATGAGGACCCCACTTTGTTTCTGAACAAAAGACACTGTTCAAAATGCGTATCCCATGAATATTAATTACATACGTATTTGCAGAACCCCAACCCACGTGAGCACTGTGTCACAGAGGGAAAACGAGACATTCAAGACAAGAAATACAAAGCTAAAGATGAAACACAGATTTAAACTGTGATACATTTAACTCGGACTCATCTTCAATTATTTGGCACTGCGCTTTAATTGTATACAGACTGCATTTATTCTGGGGCCTGTTTTGTCTTCCAAGGGTTTCTTCTGGCAAGGCTGAGACAACTGGAGAGAAACTACTGCTGCCTCCCCTCTGCCAGGAAACCACGTCCTAACTCGTGGGCTGGTCTACAAGAGCACAGACAGATTTCAGCAGATGGGCTTTTAGAGCTGCTTTCAGCCAGCCAAACCCTTGGGAAGCCCTGAGTGGCTTTACAAAGGATAAACCCCTGTTTTGTCAAGACAGAGCAGTTTTTATTACCCCAAGGAAGCATAATCAGTACTTCTCTATGACAACAAAAGGGCGAGTCTGACCCCATGACCAAGACAGTACTCCTCCAACATGTCATCATTCAGAGATGCTAAAAGCCAGGCTGCCTGAAAGGCGTCTTTTACTGGCTGTAAGCTTGTAAAGGAAATTCCAGTGTATGTTATAGTATGTAACAAAAATATGGGCCAAAGGAGCCAAGTGATCTGGCCTTTGGTAACTTCTACATGTGCGTTTTTGCAAACTATGCTGTATGAGTGATGAGGTACCTGGGATTTTTTCGGTGGAGCTCACACAGCTCATGGCCTGCTGTCATGAGGTTTTGCCCACAACAGAAGTCATCGTCACCTCCTGGATGGAAGTTTTTCCTCTCAAAGCCATCCTCACACCCCCCTGTGCTCTCTGCCACAGGGCAGTGCCTGCAGCCTCACAAACTCCCAGGGCTGGTCCCCACCACCTGGCCATGGACCTTCTGCTTCCTTCTATCTCTTCCTTCCCTTTCTCTTGCTTGAATTTCCTTGTTTCCTTCCCTGAGCTCACACAGTGGGTACCCAGACACACCTTGCACTAAACAGCACTCCATGGACTTCACTACTATTTTGGGCTCCCCTGATATTTGACTACCTGATGCCCAAACCCCAGCTAAAATGACAGAAAACACTGCTTAAATTTATCGTTATTTCTAGCAAAAACGATGCTGAAGATCTAATTTCAAACAACTAGCTTTCTCCTCCAAAGTTAATTTTTATTGTGGAACATCCACTCCCCACGGGGTACGTAATCTCTTTCCCTACCACATGGGTTTCAGCTGCCAGGCTTTAAGCCTTTCCAAGCAAAGGTCCAGAAGGTGTCACCCCGAAACCCAGAGGCCTGTAATTGCCACCAGCGCTGACCTCAGGACCTGCACCTAAAGGAAAACCCTGATGTATTGCTGGGGGAGCACTGTTTGCATCATTGTTTCTAATGATTGTTTGCTCATTATTTGGCATTTTCCCAGTATGGATCATTCAGGTTGGAAAANGGTCTCCTGTCTGAGGGTCCAGAACTGTCCCCAGCCCTGGAGGTGCCTCAGCAGAGCCCGGGGACAGTCCCTGCCCTGGTCCTGCTGTCACACTATTCCTGATCCAGCCCAGGTGCCACCGCCCTTCCTGCCCCGCTGGGCACCCCTGCTCATGTCACAGCACCCCCAGGGCCTCTCCAGCCCGCAGCCCTCTGCGGGTGCGGGGCAAACACGGCTCCGGAGGGCTCGGGCTGCCCTCCCTAAAGGCACACACCCTAAATGAGTGCGGTCTTCCCGGACAGGCTCAGGACAGCCGAGCATCCCCCGCCGCCGGGGCCGGGCAGCGAGTAAAGGGGCTGAAACCACCCTAAAGCCCCTTCTCGCTGCAGAGGGGCTGACACCGCCCCAAAGCCCCTTCTCGCTGCAGAGGGGCTGACACCGCCCCAAAGCCCCTTCTCGCTGCAAAGGGGCTCCTGGCACGGGAACGCACTTAAGGCACTGGAAAATTAACGTGGCGACGCTTTTGGTCTCTTTAACCCAGTCAATTAGGCTTTCAGCCCTGCACTCCCCCCACCCCGGTGCAGTTGGTCCCCCTCTTTCCTCTCGGTTTCCCCCTTCCCCTCCGTTTTACCCCCGTTCCCCCCGGCTGTCCCCGGACCGTGGAGCGGCCCCGAGGGCGCTCGGTGCTGCCGAGCCCGCCCGGTCCCCGCGGCTCTGTGCCGTGGGGTCCCCGCTGTCCCCGGGCTCTGTGCCGTGGGGTCCCCCCGGCTGTCCCCGGGCTCTGTGCCGTGGGGTCCCCGCTCTCCCCGGGGCTCTGTGCCGTGGGGTCCCCGCTCTCCCCGGGCTCTGTGCCGTGGGGTCCCCGCTGTCCCCGGGGCTCTGTGCCGTGGGGCCCCCGCTCTCCCCGGCCTTACCGACTCCGCCAGCAGCAGCTGCCCCTTGCGGGACCGCAGCAGCTCCCGGGGCGGCAGCAGCGACCGCAGCCCGGGCTGTGCGGGCCCCGCGGGCTCGGGCTCCTCCATGGCCGGGCCGGGCCGGGCCGGGCTGGGCTGGGGGTGGGGGCTCGGCCGTGCCTTCCCCCACCCTTTTTCCCCCCTTCTTCAGAAGGAGGGAAGCGGAAATCGTGACACTGCGGAAACGTGAAAAAAAGTTTCAGCATCCCCAAAAGTGGGGGGCGGCCGATGGTGCCGGTTTTACCGAACCCGCCGTCCCGCGGCTTTCCCGAGCCGTCCCCGGTGACACGGCACGGAACCGCGGGGCTGCCCCGGGCCGTCGAGCCCAGACCCCGAGCAGGGTGGGATTCGGGATCGGCCGAGCTAGGGAACTAGGGAACACAAGGGTGGAAAAAATCCACTCCCAAGGATGTTTACTGGCACGTTACATTTTTACTGTAAGTACACGTAGTAAATAAATAATATTAAATAATGCACTGAAGCCCATTTGTATTTTCTTTTTATTGCAGTTAATTTTCATACAGGTGAAAATGTAATTAAGTTTAGAAAAACAGGACAATTTTCTGTGAAGCTTTAACTGCAACGCTGAAACTACATTTGGAAATGTGTGAAAACCTTATAAATGACACTTGCAAAAACATACATCAATGCACATGAAATTAATGAAAATGCAAATTCTTTAAAAGAGTGGTGAAACAACCACCAATGAAGAAATTCTTTTATTAACATGGCAATCTTAACTGGCAGGAGTATTGCTTCCTCTTGGTCTATCAAGGCTAATCTTCTTGCAAAGAAGAACCACGTTGACAATGCAGAGAACAAGCAATATAAGACCAAGCACCTATAAAAATAACCATAATGTTAGTTCCTCCTAACAATCTCTACCTTTTGCTGTAGTGACTCATCTGCTGTTCCTCAAAGCAGCAGTAAACACATCTTCCTAAGGTGGTTCTGGCCTTCAAAACACGTGTATGATTCGAGACAGCTGATAAATTAAATAACACCTATATTTACATCCCATCAGCCTTTCACAGAGCTGTCTACACCCTGCTGTTTGATGTTTGTGTGAAGGCTTGGAGTTGGTGTGGTGCTCTCCTTGAAAGCTAAGCTAGTGCTGCATTATGGCAGACAATGCTTTTATCCTAAAAAAAAGCCCTTCTCTCCCTCTAAGGATTGCTTAATTAATGGGATTGGCCCAGAGAAAAGTCAAAATTCATGGAAACAAGCCTAGCAGGAAAAAAACCAGTGCTCCTCTGCTCTGAAGCTCTGACTGGGAAACATATTCCAAACTGAAGAAAAAGTATGTAAGTATTTAAAGAAGAGATAACCTCAGGCAGGCAACTGGAAAAGTGTGTTTGCAGAACAGCCTTGCTGAGTTAATTTGCTCAGCTCCTGCCCTTCAGTCTGATCTCACGTGGTTTTTTATGCAGCCACTGAATTATCTGATCAGAGGGAGCAATGCTAAGGAGAGCACAGCTCAAGGCAGTTTGTGCCTCAGGAGTACAGACTGTGGGGCAATTCTGTTTCTCCCAGAATTAAAGATTCTGCCCAAACTTGTTTTCCCAGCTACCTGCTTAGTCTCCTGCTCCCACCTTTAATTTCTATTAACTTCACAACCAAGAATATAAATCCTATTCTAGCACAGCCAGTCACTTGATCAGAGAGTATCCTTTTTGCTTAGAATATTGTTGCAAGTGAAGACAACAGCTTCCCATCTCGCCATCTCTTAAGCTGAGTTTGAAAATCCCCTGTGGCAGGTTGTAGGTTTCTTTTGGTTGCTTGTCACATTTCAACTTACCTTGTACTTCTGGAGACTTTAAAAAATATTTTCCCTCCTTATTGTTTATTAATGTTAATTACATTAGTTTCCATTTGAATTAAAAATACCTGTTGCTTAAATTATTAAATTGGTTTGATCTTAAGAATGCAAGTCTTACCATCATAATACGAACAAAACCCCTTTTCAACTGACCTAATTCCTGTTTGTGTCAGAAAAAACACGTCAGGAGGGAGGTACCAGCATGTCTGTTAAAAAGTTGCAACTGTATTTAACCAAACTGGATAGTCCTAAAAGAGCTATGGATTCTCCCACCTAGGATTTCAAGCCGTGGAAATAAATGCAGGTTACTCAAATCAGTAAACTCTAGTTTTCAGTGTTGGTACTTCTCTGTAGTAACTCCTAGATCTTGTAATATCCTTAAATTACTAGTGATTTGAGGATTATTTCCTTTTAGTGAGATACATTGAATGTGTATTCACTTTTGTTTGCAACTGTTGAGCGTGTTCTTCCAAGACAGTTGTTTTCGTGGTCCCACCATGACGTAATTGTACCAAGAGATTCAAATCACGTACACTTTAAGAACTGAAATTCATTAACAATGTTCCTACTTACTCCTCCAGCCAATATCCCCTTGTTGGTCTTGATTATTATTGCAAACAAGCACGCAACGAGGAGGAACAACGCTGCAATCATCGAGTTGAAAATATCCTGAAACAGCCAGTGGAAGCAAAATATTTATTCTGAACACACCTAAAGAAGAACGTGGAGAGCTTCCCAACATGGTAGAGGTCGTTAAAAACGGCTGGCTTGCTCTGAAAATGTTACAGCAATATCCACGTGAGACTGACACTGACACCCAGTGGTTGTATGGGAAAAAGAGCATTTGTGATAAAACTTCCTCATTTTACCTTTTTTTGTCTTTTGCAGTCAAATTTATGCAACTTGGCTACACTTGAGAGACAGCAGGAAACAGATGTCAGGTAAAGGGAGGTAAGAGAACTTGTCAATATTTGAGTGCCAGTGTATGTCTAGTCGGTGCTGTGCAGGATGCACAGCACAGTGTTGTACAGGGAAGTGAACAATGCCCGCTGGGGGAGGGGCTGGTATCAGATCTAGCCACCTACGCAGAACTGATGGAACAGAACCCTCTGCTAGGGAAAACTGCTTCAGCCTCCACGGGACACTGGGGTTTGCTTTGGCCGTACAGAAACAATCACTGAGCTGCCTGACAATGACCCTTCTGGCAGGTGATCCCTTCAGATCCAGGCCGGCCAGGGCACACCAGTGCCCGCAGCCAGGGCACACCTCGCAGGAGGGCACACGGGTGCTCACAGCGAGCCCGCGGCACCCCCGGCCGGGGCCCCTCGGTACTCACAGCCAGCGGCCAGAACAGCCCCCGCATCTTGGCGTCGAGGCGGAGCAGGTAGAGCAGGAAGAAGAGGAGGGTGATGCCGGTCTCCAGGCCGGCCACCGCCAGGTAGGCCTCGTGGGCGCTCGAGGCCATGAAGCAGAGGAAGGTGACCAGCGCCAGGACCTGCGGGACGGCGGGGCCGGGGTCAGCACCGGGCTCCCCCCGCGGCCCGGCCCCCCCGGCCCCCCGGCCGTA
>VWZF01007214.1:584608-604530 GCA_013396755.1 Sclerurus mexicanus | reverse complement strand
GATGGGATGGGCGGGCGGGCGGCCGTGAGCGGCACCCCGGGATGGGCTGGGGCGGGTCAGACCCTCTGTAGGGGGCAGGATCAGCCTCTGGGGGAGCAGGACCGGGGTCGGACCCTCGGCGAGGGCAGGACCAGCTCAGACTGTAGGGGAACAGGACTGAGCCCCCTCTGAGGGGGAACAGCACCAGTCTCCCCTATGGGAACAGCACCACTCCTGTCCCTGCCCGCTCTCTGCTCTGCAGCATGAGGGGTCGGCCTGGTAACGCCGGCGGGGCTCCCGCAGGTGTTACAGCGCAGTTCGGAGGTGCAGGGCACCTGGACTGCTTGTCCTGCAGCTGCCCTGGAATCTCCGCCCTCGCCTGCCCCGCAGCCCGGCCTGCGGAGCCGGCGGGGACGCGCCCTCAGGGCCTCCCAGGCTGTGTGTTCCCCGCCCTGAGGAGCTGCAGGGTCACAGCAGTGTGGTGACAGGGGACACTCACCTTCGACTGCGGGTGGTGCCAAGGACAGTCAGTGGTCAGCTGCAGCTGTGCCAGCCCGTGCCACAGGGTCTCTGTTACCTGAGCCAGTCATGACCTAACACCTGGAACGTTGTTTGATATTCACACATATATATCTATCTGTATATACCTGCAGGTAGTCATGTCGAACAACAGAGAACCTCAAAACTTCACGGAGGGACTCACGCTGAGAAGCTCGGTGTAACTAAGTTATGAAGGCCTCCTTCATTTTAACTGTTGTTTATTTCCATTCTAGATAAACTTCTCATAAAGAAAGATGATAGAAAGAGAGTTGTAAGTCTTTTCATTTTGTTCAGTAAGCAATGTAAAATGTGCAGCCCCTTTCATTATAATTTCATTATAATCTGAGCCTGTGTATATTGGCAGCTGTGGCTGTGTCAGTGTGTGGTGCTGCGTCTGGCACTGGGTCATACTCAGTGCAAGGCTATGCTTGTCTACTTCTGTAAATAACGTAATTGTGAGGGATGTGTGAAAAAATTGTGAGGGATTTGTACAAAAATTGTGAGGGATAAAATCATGCGGGATTATGTCAGGACAGGTGTCAGCTGGGTCAGTGTAGGGTGTGTAGCCTTGCCGTTGCCCTGTATACAATCCTCTCTGGGAGGTGGTGGGTGGGGTTTTTTCCTTCATTTGGAATATAATCACTTGAAGCTATAAATTATTTTAAGACAACTGAAAAAAAGCCTCTTGGTAAAAATGATAGTGCCTCTCAAGGTTTAAGCAGTGCTTCCCAGGAAATAATCTCTGAAGGCACTGACCTGCTGGCATGGGGAGGGTACATTTGCACACACACTGTTCAGTGCTCTTCTCACAGTGACTCTGTTTTTCATCAGATATGTATCGAGGGGAACATTGCAAGTGGAAAAACAACATGCTTGGATTATTTTGCACAAACGACCAGCATTGAGGTACTGGATGTACAGTTCTTTGTCAGTATTTCCATCATTCAACAATGGCTTGTCCTGGACAGAACAGGCAGTATAGAAGTGTTGTCCTCGGGTGCATGAGAAAGGAGCAGCAGGTTGTGAGCCAGGGGTTTACTGAGGTCCTCCCCATCCCCCAACTTTTTATAGTCAAATTACAGAAAATAAAGTAATAAAGTACTGGATGCCAAAATATCAGTGAAACCTGTGGATCAGAGTTTGTACCTCTTAAGTAACAGCAACCCCCAGGGTTTAGACATGCTTGGACATGCCTGTTTGCCATTTCATGTCACTGAAATCTGAGGCGTGTCTTGTAATAAGCAAAGGAAAGATACTGATGTCACATAACTGAGATTCCAGTGAATAAGTGGCTTTTTTAAAAAATGCAAAATCTGTTAGGACTGTTTCTGGAGATCTCTAAGACTGACATAGTATTTGATTTCATGTTGCTTAGAACAAGCTTAGGGGATGGGCAGGCTTGTATTTTAAACAAAAGATCAAACCTCAGTGAACAATTGTTTTTGTGTACAAAGTGAACAATTGGGTTTGTGTACAACAGATATTCATCCTTTTCCCAACAGACCTGGCAATACATTTGATAGTGAGTTTTAGGAGTCCTCATGAAAATGCTGGGTTGCCAGATGTCATCTGGTAATTTAACAGGAAAGATCCTTCTGGAGTAATTAACTGTTAACCCAAAGGACAGCAGGCTTTAATTTGCATATAGTGCAACGTTTTCTAAGTTGCTAAGTTGCTCCCTTAGGCCTGGCTCTAGAGTGTGGTTGGAGTTTTAGACCCTGCTTGAACCAGGTAAGTCTCTTGTGATTTTACCTCTTCAGGACAGAAGCTTTTCTGAGTAAAAGTTTTGAATACATTTTGTTTGTTAGAACACAGTAATAAAATGAAAACATGATAGCTGTCTGATCCTCTTTCTGCCAAGTGTTACTTCCTGAGAAATGAATTTGTGAGGCAATGGGCAGGTCATTGAAGTGCAGTCAGTGCTCTACTAAGCTATTCTTTCGCTTACATGGGACTGATTTTGACTCAGAAAACTGAAATTCTATCCAGACTCCTTAGGTGTTTTACTTTGGCAGTTTAAAAGTGCTAAGATGATGTGGTATATTGATACTTTTCTATTTTTAGAGGTTTTGTTATTACTTTTTGTGTTACAGGATTCAGTGCTGTTTTTTAGAGAGATGAGCTTTCCAATACAAGTTGTGAATTCTCTGCCTTACTGAATGAGTATTCCTTAAAAATAGTGGTAGACTTGTAGAATGACATAAAGTATTTTGCATCTAAAACATGTTTAACATGGGGTAATTCTTTTTAACAAGGTTTTGAAAGAACCCTTGACCAAGTGGAGGAATGTTCGTGGTCATAATATCCTGGTAAGTGGCAGAAACTATTTCTGCAACTACAGTGACTGTTCTTTTAGAAAGCCGTGTGACAACTTATTACCAACCAGCAAAACTGTTAGGAAAGCTGTGGGCAGAATCTTACACAGCAAAAATAAAGATCCAGGAACCAAAGATTATTTTAATTGTGATTAAGACATGCATGTAATAGAAACATGTCATATAAAATGTAGTTTCAGCAAGGACTGGGTCTCTTACAGGGTATGAACTAAAGAAATTCCCAGAAAGGTAAGCCCTGAGTTTGACAGTTGTTTCTTAGAACTTAGACCTGTTTCAAACAATGTCACTCAGAGCAAGGGTGGATCTGATCAGTTAATGTTGTTTGACTGGAGCCCTGTGCGCAGCTTTGGTGTCCCCAACATAAGCAGGACATGGAACTGTCGGATCAAGTCCAGAGAAGGCCACAAAGTTGGTAACAGGAGTGGAGCACCTTCCCTATGGAGACAGACTGGGAGAGCTGGGGCTGTTCATCGTGGAGAAGAGAAGGGTGTGCGGAGACCTCAGAGCACCTTCCAGTGTCTGAAGGGGCCAACAAGGAGAGGGATTGTTCCTCAGGAACTGGAGTGACAGGACAAGGGGGAATGGGTTCAAACTGACAGAGCGGGGTTAGATTACATGTTAGGAAGAAATTGTTCCTCTGTGAGGGTGGAGAGGCCCTGGCACAGGTTGCCCAGAGAAGCTGTGGCTGCCCCATCCCTGGAAGTGTCCAAGGCCAGGTTGGACGGGGCTTGGAGCAGTCTGGGATAGGGGAAGGTGTCCATGCTCACGGCAGGGAGATTGGGAATAGAGGAACATTAAGATCTCTTCCAACCCCTTAACCTTCTATGACTGCTGAAGACTCAGCCCAGTGAGGTGTTGAGTCCTTCTGTTGTCTTTTGGCTTCTTGGAACTGTTCCCCACGAGGACGTCCGTGGGTCAGAGCTGCGCTCGGAGGCAGCAGCCAGGGCTCTGCACCTGCACACTGGCTTTGCTGGGCTGGTGGGAGTGGTTCCTGATGTCAGGGCTCTGCTTGGGGATCCCCTGCTCTGCAGGAACCTCACCACTGGCTGAGGAGAGGGCTGTGCTCAGACTGGTGGGATTTGCTGCCAACACAGCAGTGTGGACACACCCCACAGCACACATGCCCAAAGGTGTGTTTGGTACCATCAGTGCTACCACAGGTCCTGGAAAAGTAAAGTCTCCCTGCTAGGAGTTACTGATGCCTTACTTTCTTATTGTTAGTAGAAGGGTGAGGCATGCTTGGCATCATGGCAGCAATCTGTGTGTTTTGGAACACTCTGAGAAAGTCTGATCTTGGGCAGGGAGAGGAGGAGGTCAGAACTGGGGGCTCAAGCTGTGGTCCTGGCTTAAAGCTTGTCACCTCACCAAACAGACACTGAATGATGTTTTATTTTGAGTAAGATCTTTTCTCTGCTTTGCAGAATAGGCTCTTGCTTGTAAGTATATGTGTGTGTGGAATTACAGCAATCAGAAAGTGTGGAGGAGCTACCTGAGAACTGTGTTGAGGATCCTGTAGGAAGAACAGTTGTCTGTGTTCAAGGACACTTTTTCTGCGGCCCAGACCATACTTACTGGAACCATATATAATTTCTGGAGGGACTGGGTATACTTAAGAGTCTGTCAGTGCACAAAAATAAAGTAGTAGATATGGTTTTTTAATTACTAAACGTATTTGAACTGTCTCACATGAGCTGTGCCTTGGTTCTGACTGTTCCATGTGCAGAGTACTTAATTCTTGCTGACTTCAGCGAGCCTTCCACTTAGGACCAGAACCATAATTCTTACATCTACATTGTGGAGAGCAAATGCTTACTTCATTCTTGTCAAAGCTGGTGTCAGCTGTAGCTGTATAAATGCCCTTCTCTTAGCAATGCTGCTGTACTGCAAAACCCTGCTAAATACCAACTTCACTGTGTTGCTGTTTGACCTGAAAAATGTCTCTGTCTTCCTTCCACTTCTGACCTCAGGGCTTAATGTACCAGGATGCTTCAAGATGGGGGATAACGTTACAGACTTATGTCCAGCTGACCATGTTGGAGCAGCACACCAGACCCATGGTAAAGAAACATTTCTCATTAAAAAATTATTTAGGAGTGCTAAATCCTTTCAACCTTGTATCCAAGAGTTAGGATGCTGTTGTGTTTGTTCCTTGTTCCTGCAGTGAGTAGGAATTTTTGTGGTGCAAAGACGTGTGCTCTGAGGGCAAAACATCTGCCTGCTCAGAACTTTTACTTCCCCAAACTAGTACTGCTGGTTTGGCACCAGCCTTAGGAGCTAGAAATCTCTTCCTCATCTCATGTCAGTGACTTGTCTGTAATTTTGCTATTTAAAGTCTTTGGCAAACATTAAGTAATCTTGTGTTAGAATTCATTTAGCCATTGCTTTTTGTGTTTATTCCCAGTACATCTAACATTTTCTACTGCTTTTTTTTCAGCTGGTTTACATCCTTTTTTTCTTGAAATATTTTCTTTTTCTATACTGATCTTCAAGTTTTAACTTTGTATTAAGATTTGTTTGTTCTCTTTCCTTCAAACACCTTTCATTACTTTCTATGCTGTCTTCCATTCCTTGATTACACGAGCTGATCTTAGATGCCATGCTTATATCTTAATGATTGTCCTTCTATTTTATTTTCTGGGTTTGTGCAGGGCAAACTTTCAGCAGTACCACATATGAGAGTGATACCACACGTATATTTGAAGAGGTGTTTTTCCAAGACAATAGAAATCCTATTGCAGAAAAGGTTCATTCAATAATTCTTGAGGATTTCCCTGCATTTCAGTCTGAGCTTTGCTGTCATTTGCCATCTGAGCCTTCTGCAGCCATTTTTGCTTCCATGGTCATTGAGGTGCAGAAACCCTGGTTGGAAAGAGCTCTGCCAGGCTGGTTTGCTCTGCAGGGGCCAAGAGTGTCAGAGGGTCTCCCTGCTCCAAAATGAAATGCTGTTTGAACACATTCAGGACTGGTTGAGGCCAGGGTTGCCAGGTGCAATTATTTCTTTTAAAAGTTCTGTTTTCTTGCTTGAGTTTGTCTGATGTTACTCCTGTGCTGTGACCCAGTAACACACCTGAAGGGGCAACAGTTCAGGCAGCAATAGTTCCCATTGCTCTGCAGATCCCAAGTGGATTCCTGCTTTTTTGTACCCTGAGTTACCTCCAGCTGCTCAGCTGAATGCTGAAAATCGTATATGAGTAACAAATTAGTGATGTACCTGTTTAATAATGCAGTGACCATAGGAAAGATCAGGAGTCCTTGTTTACTTGTGGTTTCCACCCTCTCAGTAAGTTTGCTTGTCAAAAAGTTTGAAGGAAAGATGTGAAAATTGTATGTGTTTCATGTAATTGCAATATGAGTCTGAAGAGATAACAAGCATGCTGAAAGCTGTACACTGTCGAGGTCTGTTTTGTAGATTTCCCCAGTACGAATGATGGAGAGATCAATTCACAGTGCAAAACACATCTTTGTGGAAAATTTGTATCGGAGGTATGGTGTATGGTTTTCTACTTTGCTGTCTTGGATTAATTAATTTTTACATATATATATATAAATCAACTGATAATTTGTTTGGTAATGTGCATGTAAGTAGCCTGTGAAGTCTGTCAGTTCTGTGCTAGGGCATGATGTGCTGCCCACTGGTAGAATCAAACCTGTAGGACATGGAGAGCCTTTTCCAGCCCTGCTCCTCTGTACTTAGCACGCAGTATTGTTTAGACACCATCTACTGAAGTTATCTGCTCTCCAGCTGAATACAAAAATCTTGCTTAAATCAAAGCAAACACGTGCTGAACAGGTAAAAACCCACGAGGATATAGAGAATAACACTGTGGGAAGGAGGGAACTAGGTAGTGTTATCCAACCCAGCACACAGGATTGGTGTTTCTTGCAAGCAGGAGCTCAAGTCACATGCTCTTGCTGAGAATCAGGATTCACAGGAGTAAAACAGGCTGCAAACGTTGGTAGGCTGTGAGTAAAGAAAGAACACTCACTTGTTACCTGCTCCGTGTATAACTGACCCATCCCAAAATAACCCAAACAGTGCAATAATCAGCACTGGAGGTTTCGGTTTGGTTTGTTTGCAATGCTGACCTTCTGTTGGGGAGTGGGTGTAACAGATTGTTGTTTTAGTGGGTTTTTCAGTGGCCTTAAGGGATGAACCCAGTTTGTTGCCACAAGGTGTCATCCATGCTGCAGGAATGGCTTTGGAAGTTGGGAGAGGCACAGTAGGATGTGAGGCAAACAGGGACATCATTTATCGCAGTCTGTATACAGTGGAAGCTTTCTGGAATATCCTTCTCATTTTTAATTACTGACTTTTCATTGTAGACCAAGTGCTTTTGTCTCAAAGACTCAGAACTTTGTTGCTGTGAAGCAAAGTCTCCTTGTGTCAACTCTGTGTTCATTTTGGAATAACATTTTAAGGGCATCTAAGGTGTTCCATGGCTTCAGCACTTTTTAATATTGGATGAAAAGCATTTGCTTTGTTGCAGCAAGCCAGGAGGCAGCTGATGCTGCCAGTAGCAAGCCAAAAGAAAAGGGTTTGTAAAAGGGTTTTAAGTAAAACAAGGAATAATTGGGGCTATACGAAAACAGTTATTTTTGTCTCCCAGTAAAAAAAAAATAAGTAAATCTGGCCTCCCTCATGCCCTGCCTCTGGTAGTGGCCAACAGCAGACTGCAGAGCAGAGGTTATTTTGTGTTTTCTTTTCTGGAAGAGAAGGTATTGCTTAGGGTCCCATTCCTAAAGATGGGGAAGAATCTTAGAATTGTTTAGGTTGGCAAAGACCTTTAACATCATCAAGTCCAACTGTTCCCCAGCACTGCTAAGGCCACCACTAACCCATGTCCCCAAAGGCCACATCCACATGGATTTTAAATCCTTCCAGGGATGGGGAGCCCTGGGCAGCTCTGCCAGTGCCTGCCCACCCTTTCCATGAAGAAATTTTTTCTAATCTCCACCCTGACCCTCCCCTGGCACAGCTTGAGGCCGTTTCCCCTTGTCCTGTCCCTTGTTCCCTGGGAGCAGAGCCCAACCCCACCTGGCTCCTCTCCCTGTCAGTTGAAGAGGCTGAGAAGGTCCCCTCTGTTGCTCTACACAAACTCTGCTGCTTTTGGAGAATATCAGTTGAAGCAAGGCGTGAAGAGCTGTGGGAATATCAGAAATATCAGTTCTTTGAACCAGTCACTCAGTTTTGCCTCTCAGGCTTTTTCCCAGAGAGAAATAGAGGAAGATTTACAACGATGATGGAAGGCTTCAGTTGGGAGCAACTGCTGTGAGTGTCTTTGGCACACAGAGATAGGCACGAGTGTCTGAGCTCGTACTGTGATTGCAGACTGAGTGCAACTGTGTCTGAGTCGGGCACTGAAAGGCACACTTATGTCAGGTGTAAAACTGGGAGAATTCTAGATGTGTGCACACTCATGTGCATGATGTGCTGCAGGGTGAGCACCAGCATTTCCTTCTCCCCCTTGAATTCATGGTTATTTATGATATGAAGCTCGGTGTGTTCACGTTCAACCTCTGCAGTGAAAACTTGACGTGGTAGGAGTCAAATGTCAGCAAACTTCAGAAATGAAAACACCTTTTTGTACTTTTTACATTCCCTGTTCTTCATGGATCCTGAGCCTGATCCAGAATCCTCACAGGATTATCCAGGGCCCTGCATGACACAGGGGAAGCAAAGCCAGGTTGTCTGCAGGGCAGGTCAGTGCAGAATTGACTCGGATGTTACCGTCTTTTAGGGTGAGAATAGTGGGGCTTTTTCTTATTTCCAGTTCCTTTTGACCTTCCTATTCTCCCTGTCTATCCTGGAGAAAAGTAGCAGAATCGTTATTTGGCTTATGTAGGTCCCTGCTACCCAGGAATGTCTATGGTTGGTGTATTAGAAGAATAGCAATGACTTGCTATCCCATTTCTGGGGTGGAATATTCCATTTTTGGGGATGGGAAATTCAGCTGAGTGGCAGATAAAGAAGGGAGGTGGTACAAATATGGGCTTTGCTTTCTTACATGCTGAAGTGGATATACCTTTCTGTATTTACTCAGTTTTGCCACTGATCAAAGCACATTGCCAGGAGAATGGTTTAGCAATCTGGAATCTCATCCTTCTGCCCAACTTAAAATGTTGCAACTGCTCTGAATTCTTCAGCTGGAGAGTTCAGGAGCCTCCCAGCTCCATCTCTTCTCGTATTTCTGTTGCAGAGGCTTTTAGGAAAGCGTGTGGAGTTATGTGTTACTGTCACCAGTTTGGAAGACAGCATAATGTAAAATTAGTAATATTTGACTACTAGGAATACGGTAATAAGTGAAAATTCTGATACTAATAAAACCAGAATGTTTATTATAAATACTAATGTGATCCTTAACATGTCCACTCTAACTCCCTTCTACTTGACTTTGATATTTTACTATTCTTGCTGAGATAACTTTGGGACAGTTGTCTCCAATGTTGTGTATGCTCTCTGAGTACAGAGTTCCAGTTAAGCATGTTGGATATTCCACTACTCTTTCCACAAATGTTTCTTACAGTGGGAGTAAATTTATTTACACAATGACATTATTTTTTCACTGCTCTTTACTGTGGCATCTGTAGTGCATTGTCAGTGCTGCTGAGTAAATCCAGCCCTTCTGGTGAAATGCACTGCAGAGAGATTTGAAAGGATCCTGATACAAAGAACCTGAGCACTAAATAACCACTCTCACTAATTTGTTGTTACTGTGTGTGTCACTGGGGTAAAGCTTTTCTTCCTAGTCACCAAGGAATTATTTTTTAAATGTAGTGGAAAGAAATAATTAATGTTTGTAACTGTTAATAATAGAAATTTTGTTTGAATAAGTACTTAAAAAAAAGGATTTGGTCTTTCTGTTGTACAGACAGTGGTTTATGTGGCCTTCAGTTTGGGTGGGGATAATATGGTGTTGTTTTCATTTCACATATGCTGGAGTAAATGGAGATTAATTCTAGTGATTACTCTTATGTTTGTTCAGTGGAAAAATGCCAGAGGTGGATTATGCTGTCCTAAGTGAATGGTTTGACTGGATCAAGAACAACCTTGATGTTTCAGTGGATTTGATAGGTAAAATTTTGATGGGATCTGGAGGGCTGTGTTTGTGGATGGGTTTCTTGACTGGGAGTAAAACCAGTTTTTGTTTCTTGAGTCATAATCACGTTATTCAATGTAATAGTGGTTGCAACGTGTAGCATCAGACAGCAGGAGTTTGTGGGTGGTTTGTGGATTGATTAATGGTAGTGCCAGAGGGGAGGTTCAGTGGTGGTGCCCAAGTTGGGATTCTTTCCTTCCATAGTTTGTCCGGTAAGTTTCTTCTACGCTTTTAAAGCCGATCCTTGAACATAACTATTATATTTTTTTGGTGCAACAGTTTATCTGAGGACTTCTCCTGAAGTTTGTTATGAAAGATTAAAGACACGGTGCAGGGAAGAAGAAAAGATCATTCCTCTGGTAAGGAGTTCCTCTGATATATGTGATTACAAGGAGCTTTAAAAACATAATGATTCCAGTCTAAATACTGAAATGGTATCCTGAGTGTATTGCCAAAATGTGGTGCAGCTGTTTCCACTGCAAACTAGAACCTGAGTATTTAATTTTGATTTATTTTTAAAAAATGATCTGTCATGCACACTGACTTTCCCAAGTGTTATGTTTTAGTAATCGGTGTACTATAGCTGACTTTAGGTGGGTATTAATCAACTGTTAATCTTCTCTAAGATGTAAAAAGTCCGTTGCTTTTGTACCATTAGATGGCATAAAAGCACCCAGTTGAAGCACAAATACCTGGGCATGCAGGTGCTGAAGATTACCTGGGCACTTCATTGTCTGCTGTTAGCAGGATGTTTATGCATGAAAAGGGTCTCTGGGTCTGAAAAGAAGCAACTTCTTGAAAATTACAAGTGTGGGAATCTGCTTTAGAACAAACTGTGGTAATGGAAGGATCACTTTCAGTGCCAGGTTAGTGAATGGCCCTTCATCAAGCAGGGCTGCTAAAGAAAGCCTCACCAGCCACGTGTGTGGCTCCCTCTGCACCTCTTCGGGATCCCCAGTGCTGGGGAGTCCAGCAGAAGCAGCTGTTCAGTTGAGGAGACGTGCAAAGAGCTACATTTTGGACCACGTGGAACTTTGCCTTGAGAATAAATCCTCGCTGTGATGGATTTGAAGAGTCCTCAAGTTATTTCACAGCTCTGCCGAGGGCTGGGGGGAGCAGTAGGGGATGAACAATGTGAAGTGGTCTCCATGAAGGAAACACCAGTAGTTGCTGACAGGCAGAAAAGCTTTTAAAGGAAATTGAGTCAGTCAGGAGAAAGGGGCCTGGGAATTTTAGTAAAATGTATTGACACAAAGTGCCTCCAATACATACTCTTTGCAGCCTTGCCATTTGTGTCCTTACTTCTCTTTGTTGTATTTTCCTCTGTAAAATCTTGAACCACATTTACCTGTGGGACGGGTCATGGTTGCTTGATCTTCAAAGGAGCTGAGAGCCCTGTGCTCCTGTAAACTGTGTCTTTGAGGTTCTTCGTGGAATAAAACCTTATACTGGGAATTAGTTTTTCACAGAAACCTTCAGATGATTTTTATTTTTTGTCAGTGGGAATATCTAATGCTGGCTTTTCTGTGTGTTTCTTAACTATTTACCAAATTGATAAAAATTGCATCCCTGGGCATGTGTGTTATTCCAGTGCCTCTTTTCTAGGAATATTTAGAAGCCATCCATGAGCTCTATGAAGAGTGGCTCATTAAACGTGCACTCTTTGAAGTTTCCTGCCCAGTGCTTGTGAGTATTATTTAATTATAACCAATTCGGCATATGGAGGATTGTACTTTTCAAATAATAAGAGTATTGTTTAGTGGTAAAAGTAAATAAATCTGCTTTTCTGGTGACCTTTGGAGAAAGATAGTCATAAAACTATTCACAGATGTGTAGTGTATAGCATAAAAGTGTGGGTTTTCATCTCTGTGGAATTTGAGGGTCTGTTCACTGTGACTGGTTGCAGGATCAGCCATGTAGCTTTCCAGGGAATGCCACATTCCACAGAGACAGTGGCTTGGACAAACCCCTAGGAATATATTGGTTTGGCTTCAGTGGTAGTCCTGTTTTATTTTGCTCAAAAATCCCCCATGTTTTATAGTGTCAGTTGTTTCTAATGTTCATATTCTTCTTTTCAAGGTTATTGGAGCTGACCATGACATGCAGAAGATGATAGAAAAATATGAAGAAAAACGGGACCAAATACTAAACCCACCTAATAGACAACACCATCTATAGCAGGCTGTGGTTGTTGTATCAAATAATGTTTATGAAGTCTGATTTGGTATTTTCAATATTTAAATATAATAGTTTTTGGGTTTGCACTGTGCTTTGTAGAATGTTGTGGACTTCTGGCTATGAAATGTTCAGGTAGAAGGCAGGATCAGGATACAAACCAATCCCCTTCTGTGTTTTTAGGCTCTCCATCGGCTTTATTGTGTCAAATCTTTTCTCGTACAATGTCTGTTTCTCATTTCGCACTTCACTGCTGCTTCCTAGAAATAACCTAGGTCTCTTCTTTATTTTTTTCCCTAAAGACAACCCTGTTTTTGTAATTTAAAATAAATGGTTTGTTACAACCCGCTCCTGAGGAAGAGTAACTGAGGTTCCTGTTCACAAACCCCTTGGGGTGAATTGGGCTGAGAGGACCCCGCTGGCCCGTGTGTGTATGGGGGAGGTCACACCAACAGCCCCCCCTCTGTGCCCAGCAAGGTTATGGAGCAGATCACCTTGGGACTGATCACAGGGCACACACAGGACAATCAGGGGATCACACCCAGCCAGCGTGGTCCTGCCTGACCAACCTGATCTCCTTCTATGACCTGGTGACCCGACTGGTGGATGAGGGAACAGGCTGTGGATGTGTCTGCCTGGCCTTCAGCAAAGCCTTTGACACCATCTCCCCTGTCACACTCCTGGCAAAGCTGCAGCCCAGCTTGGACAGGGGCGCTCTGTGCTGGGTTAGGAACTGGCTGATGGGAGGGCCCAGAGAGTGCTGGGCAATGGTGCTGCATCCAGTTGGCATCCGGGCATCGGTGGTGTCCCCAGGGGTCAGTGCTGGCCCAGTCCTGTTTAGCATCATTACTGATGACCTGGATGAGGAGACTGAGTGTACCATTAGCAAATTCGGGTGTGAGGGTCAACAAGACCAAGTGCTGGGTGCTGCACTTTGGCCACAACCCCTGCAGCTCCAGGCTGGGGCAGAGGGGCTGGGAAAGGCCCTGGGGATGCTGTGACAGTGGCTGGACATGAGCCCAGGTGGGCAAGAGGCCAAGGGCACCTGGGCTGGATCAGGAATAGCGTGGCAGCAGGCCCAGGACAGGGATTGTCCCTCTGCACTCAGCTGGACTGAGGCCACACCTCAAGGGCTGTGTCCAGTTCTGAGCCTCTCCCAGAAGAGTGACATGGAGGGGCTGGAGTGTCCAGGGAAGGGAAGGGAGCTGGGAAGGGGCTGGAGCAGGAGTGGCTAATGGAGCTGGGGAGGCTCAGCCTGGAGAAAAGGGAGGCTCAGGGGGACCTCACTCTCTACAACAGCCCAAAAAAAGGTTGTAGTGAGGTGGGGGGTGATGGGACCAGAGGACTTAAGTCTTTAGCTGCACCAGGGGAGGTTTAGGCTGGACAACAGGAAGACTTTGCTCAGAGAAGGGGTGATTACATATTAGAATAGGCTGCTCAGGGAGGTGGTGGAGTTCCCATGCCTGAAGGTGTTCCTAGGAATGGAAGGTGTGGGATGTGCTTTTTTCTTTAGTAGAGGAAGCAAGTGAAGTGCATCAAGTGAAAGTAGCTTTGCTGAATAGGTCTTAGCAGTTTGAAATCATGGGTATTCTAACCCTACCCACACTTGTGCAATTCCACTGAGTTCCTTCTGCTCTACATGCATCACCATACAGCTGTAGTCCTGTAGGTAACTACGCACTAGTGGTCCCACTGAATTCAGTGGCTAAAAAGAAAAAAGAACCCAAACCCGTTTTCGTAAGTGGTTGGAGAAAGGCTTTCAGGCTCTTTTACCCCTTAGTTTCTGTAGAGGGCTTATTTCTCTCCAGTGTTCATGACATCCCCAGCCCTGCTATGGCTGAGCTGGGGAACAGTGAAAACACAGGGGCACCGAATGGTACTTGTTGTTCCTTTCAAATGGTTGTAAAATTCTAGAATTGATTTAACTGTTTTGGATTCTTTTTACTTCCTTTTATAAAGAAAAATACAGATGGTTCTTTGGGTTTAGATCACGATCAGTTTACTATGACCCACAGGTACTTGGAGAGTAAACCAGCGGGGTTTTCATTCTCAGGCTCATCAGCTGAAGTGTTGAGTTGCCCTTCATTTGACCTTTACCCTCTGAATGTTCCCTTCAAGGTTAATCCTTTCAGTGCAGCAATTTGGACTGTTTTCACATTACTTTTTCTGGGTAATTTTAGGGGCATGATTCCTGGAGTACAGGAGATACCTATTTTCTTTCCCCTAAGTTTTGGTTGGTTTAGCTGGAGCAAGCAAGGCTTCAGTGAGCACTGTGATCACTTATTACAGACATTGCCTAGCACTTGTTGGAGGACATAAGTACTCAATTACATGGCTTTTCAACAGTACCTGATGGTATTACTGCTTCTCTTTTGCAGGTTTGTGGCTTGACTAAAAACCACTGCATTGAAGGGACTGCACCAAGTCAGTAAATGCAGTTCATGTCTTGCTAGTCCAGTGATGGGCTGATTTTTTGACTAAATCACTACAACTTAATAATGATGAGTGCACTGAGTGTTTCCTGGTGAAGTACTGAGTTAGTACACTAAAGCTTGTGACCTCAGTAATGCCATTCTGTTGGTCTGTTGTAAATCTTTACAATTCTTGCTTTAAAACAAGATTTTGTGTGCTAAGTAATTATCTTTCTCATTGAAGCTTATTTGTAGGGGGATAGTGGTTGTTTTAAAACCCCGTCAAAACTTTCAAAACTTTTTCTTCTATCAGAGTCAAAAGAACTATTTATTTGGAAATGGTTCTATAAATTTGAAGTTTGGTCATCTGCAGTTTGTTCTTAATTCTAATTTTATTCTGGGTTGTAGAAGCTTATGTATATTTTGCACAGTCCAGAAAATGTCACTTAATGGTTTAGTACAGGCAGTCTTAGAGCCCCCAGGATGTCACTGTTATTTGTCAGGGAAGAGCCCTGTGAACACTTTTTCTCCCCCATACCTGTTTCTCACAGCCCCAGCCAAAGCTGAAGGCAGAGCTTGCTGTGAGCTTGGGCAAAGTTCTGTTCCTCCCACAGCCTTGGGTCTTTAGCTGCACAGAACTTCATTAGTTGTTCAAAAAGCACATCTTTACATGTTAGCTCCTGAGCTTTTTCTAGTGTAATCCACATGCTCTTCGAATTTTTGGGGGGGATGAAAGTATAAACAATTTATCCTAAATTAATTTCAGCTATTAACTGTACACGAAACAACAATGAAACATTTTTAGTATCCAAAACAGAGCCCCATATTAACCACTGTGAAGAACATTAACTCTACCCCAGCCAAAACCAGCACAATTGAAGTGCTACTGAAAAAGCTGCTTGAAGCAATATTAAAGAGTCTTTCTATTAAGAAGCAATGAAGACTGTGCTTAAATACAGCACCGCTGGCTGGGTGCTTTTCTAAGTTAATTAGATGATGTGTGTGACAGAGGCTGGCAGTGCTGGGACTCCAGCTTACAGCTGATCCAACACTCCTGTTCCTTCTCAGCACAGGCTTTTCACACATTACTCCCATGTCCAGGATATCCCTGATCCTGGCTCTGGTGCCCACTGGGACCCTTCTCTGATTGGATTTTGCCCCTGTCACTAAAATAGCAAAGAATGGCCATTCTCCTTATTTTAGTGAAATTAACCGGTTTACAGAAAAATTCTGTGAACTCCTGGTGCAGAATTAAGTGGCAGGAGCAGGGACAAGGGAAAGGGCACCAGTCACTGGACCACTCTTCTGGTGGCACTGAACAGTTAGGATGCTCAGTGCTTCTCTTGAAAACTGTGGTGGTAGCCACAAAGTATTTTGGTTATAAATGGAGGCAGGTACAGAACCTGTAATACAGGTTATTGCCTCTACAAACCCAGGAGTGTTCACAGGGCTGTTTCCCTCTTCAAACCTAGAGGAATGTCACCAAGCTTTCTAAACTCATTCTCAGCTGAAGACAGAAGGAAGGTCAGCTCAGAACAGCTTCAAAGGAATGCACTGAGTCAACAGAAAGACACTCCAGTACAGCATTTGTAAAGGTATAAAGCTGGGTCTTCCAGTTTAGAAGAATCTACCTTGGACTGGAAGAATGCTCCAGGAGTAGGTCTGTGAAAGGGGAAAAAAAAAGGCAGGATGCTTAACTGAAGAAACCTCTCTGGCATTAGGAACAGCCAGAAGGAATCAGCCTAATGGATTAAATACATTTAAATTTATGGAAGTTGCCTACCCTTTAGAAAGGTGACCATTCAGGTTTCCTTGCCAAAGGGGCCATTAAAAATTTGTATAACTACTTCAGATTTTTACTGTCCAAAAGCAGTGATGTGGTTTGTTATTTTTTTTTAACTTGTTTTGACAAAGCATAATCATCTCCTTGAAAAGATGATCAAGGCCACAAGTGAGAGGCAAAAACTCCAAGCAGATTACAATAAAGCACCGATAGTCTCAAGTGTGATGGTATAACATTCCTGGGTCAGTTCTGTCAATAATGACATAAGGCTCCTGGTTTTCACTTAGTTCTGCGTTACAGTTCTCCAGCTTTACTTCCCTGGATTCAGGAGAGTCACGTTCAGGCTGCAGGAGAGTCCTTCTGCCCTGTGTGCTGGTCCTTCTTGTATGTGAAGGCCGAACATCAATGCTGTGTGGTGGGATGTAGGTGAGGTTGGGGGGCTCTCTGATGTGTCTGAAGCCCCCAGAGGCTGTGTGTGTGTTACCAGTATCCAGGAACAGTGTCTTGCTATCTGAACCAGCTTTGGAACCCACCATGTCCCCAGCAGTACAGTACAGGTCTGAGGATGGCTCAGCTGCTCTGTTCTGCAGCTCAGCATCAGTCAGATATGTCTGTTTGGTTTTGGAGGCATAAAATTCTCTTACATGCCTGTCACTTGCACTTGCATATGCTACTGAAGAAGGCTGGCCAGTTTCCTCCACTGGATATATAAGATCTTCCTGGGTGTCCTTGATCTGTAGTTTTGTGAAGGTTAAAGACAGGTCACAAACCTCCTCTTCCCTGGGGACAGTTTGGGCAGAGGCAAAGTCCGCGTAAGGCAGAGATTTCAGCTCACTGGGTTCATCAGCAGGCTCTGGGTCTATGCAGTTCATGGCATCCTTGATCTCGGCTTCAATGGATTCTGGGGACACCTCTGTGGCTCTGGACTCTGCAGTGTCACAGGAGCCGTCAGCAACCATGGCGAAGGCTGGCGGGCCGCTCGCTCCCGGCGAGAGGGGCACAGGTGCCAGCTCACTCACGGCTGGCTCCACAGCGCCTGCCAAGGCACAGCCTCCACCCAGACTGGCTCTGGGCTCCATCTCCAAAGCTTTGGGAGAGCGGCTCTCCCCGAAAATCGGCGTCTGCCGTATGACAATGTCGCTGTACTGGATGAGGAAGTCCTCGCTGTCCGAGCGCGGGCCCGGCACACGCGCCCTGTTACTGCCTTGCCCTTGGTGCTCCCGAGGGCTGCCCGTGGGCTGGGCAGCTGCCGACTGAGCCACGGCATCCCGCACCTTCCCGCTCCCAGCAGCTTCAAAGGATACAGGGCAGGGAGCAGAGCTGTTCTGATGGGTAGCAAGGCACAAAGATGTCTCACTGTCTTCTTTATTTTCTAGGTTTTCAGCGTCTCCTCTCTGCGATATCTGATCCTTGCCCTCATCTCCTTGGTGCTGATCTGTTTGTCTTCTCTCCTGCAGGGTCGTCTCCAAATTGCCATGTTTTTCTTCTTCAACTGTCATTTCGAGGATGGTTTCGCACTCGATTCTTGCCAGGAATATTTCAAATGCAGTCTGCTTTGTTTCCTCATTGTTTCTCTTTTTGACAAGCGAAAACTCTGTTGCTGTTGTTGCAACGTAGCCTATTTTCTCCAGTACTGTTTTTACAACGTCATCTGGGAGCACTGATTGAATGTAGTAGACAAAATTCCCAGTGAATGTCTGAAACAGAGTGAAACAGGAAAAACAGATGAACACTGAGGGAGTGGGGTGGAGGGAAGTGTGCAAGACTTCCTAAAAATCGAAAGTACTTCAGAAATTGCTTACATCTTTCAAAATAACTGTGCTCCTGAAAGTCTGAATTGTGAACCTCAGTGAGCGAGGCTTTTCTAGAGCATTATTTTGTCAGCCTCTCAAGCACTGGAGCTTTGCTACAGCACATTAGTTTCAGTGAAGTTATGCCAGTTTAACCCTGCTGAGGTTCTGGCTAAGAGCACCAGCACTCAAAAACGAAGAGCAGGAGGAAACTATTTTAGTCAAAGAGAAACTCAGAAATAAATCTTATGTGCTCTACTGAAGAATGTAAGCTTTTTAAACAAACAAAGATTCATAGATCAATTCACTGAGGTCTCATCTTTTCTAAGGAAGCAGACGTGATGCACTCACTGTCAACTGCACTTCCTAATTGGTGACAAGGCTGTAATGTTTTCTTTCTCCACGGTTCAGATTCCTGCTGTACCTTTACTACCCTTGAATTAAATTGCCATTTTTTGAGAGCACCTTTTTGAAGGCAGACTATTCTAGCAGAAATACTGCCCAAACACCTCTCTTTGCACAAATTGTTTGCAAAACATGAATAAAATGCTGCTGTTGCTGCATAACAACTTCAAAAATCAACATTTCCTTGGTTTCAGAGCCACTCCAGGCATGAGGCCTACTTTGTAAACCAGAAGTGGTTTTTGGTTTTGTCTGAAACACTGTGATAGGAGAGGCCCTGTTGACCTAAGCATGATCAACTCCTGGCAAGTCACACTAGAGGTGAGAATGCAAAGTCAAGACTTCCACCTTGTGTTCAGGCTGCTCAGCTTGGGACAGACCTACCTGCTGCCCAAGGCTGAGACCCGAGCACTGGCCTCACAAGCAGCAGCTTCAGGGAGAACAAAACTGCCCCCAGGATGGCCACGGTGCAATGCAGGGCTGAACCTCGGCCCACTCGCTGAGAAATCTGTCAGGGTGCCTTGCACTCCCCACCTTCTGTCCCTTCTGCAGGGGAAGCAAAGTGCAGGCACTGGGGGACATCAGGACAGGTCAGAGGCAGGACCTGTGAACACTCCACATATGACTGATAACTTCTTTATCAAATCTCTAAGTTCTTCTCCAACTTGTGCCTCGCAGTAGAATTATTTCAGGCCTTTGGGAGGCTGTCTTGCACTTTGGGTTACACACAGTGGTCTTCAAAGTTTAATTTTAATGAAGCTTCAGATTCTGTGTTTGGAAAAGCTGAGCTCACCAGCTGCAGGCCTGACTATCTTACACTTTGTCCTGTTTTAGTGAATGAGAAGAGAAATCTACAGCTATTTGAGAACCCACAGGTGGGACCTCCCCGCAGGAAGAAGCAAAGAAATGGCTTTTGCTCAGCAGCACCTGTTGCTGAAGGAAAGGAAATAAGTTTGCAATGCTGCGAGTTTGGGCCTGTGTTTAGACTCTGCATGTGTGAAGGCTGTGAGACCTGCGGGCAGTGCGGGGACACCGCGCCCACCCCGGGCCAAAGCTTCCCCAGGGCCCTGTTCCCCCCGGACCCCTGCCCGCCCCCCGCCGGGGCGGTGCGGGGCCGGGGCACGGCCGGGGGGCACTGCTGGGCACCCCCGTGCCTGCCCCGAGCAGGATGTGCCCCCAGCACCCTGCCCCGAGCAGGATGCGCCCCGTCTCCCGGGGCTGCCGTACCTTCACGGACCGGATCTCCCTGCGCCAGGGGCACAGCAGCAGGTGGAGGCAGAGCAGCTCCAGCAGCTCCAGCGCCTTCACCAGGGCGCGCAGGGCGCGAACGTCCCGAGCGCTCCGGCACCGCTCGGCCACGGCGAGCACGGCCAGGGCCGGGGGGTGCCCCGCGTCCGGGGGGTGCCCCG
>VWZF01007214.1:522242-584298 GCA_013396755.1 Sclerurus mexicanus | reverse complement strand
GGGTGCCCGCCGCGGCTGCCGATGCGCCGCCGGAATAAGGCGGCGACCTTTGACTCGAGTCTCGGGGGCTGCATGTCAGGGTGAGGGCCCACGTGTCGTGGGGTGTCGTGACATGTCGTGGGGTGTCGTGACGTGTCACCGCAGTGCTGTCGCGCCAGGCGCGGGGACCAGCTGCAGAGACCTGTGTCCGCGGGGCTGGGGCCGGTGTCCTGGAGTGGGTTTAGGGGGAGGTCGGGTCCGGGGAAGCGCACCGGCGATCCGGGTGTTTTTGTCAGCCCCGATCTTTGGGATCTGGATTTGGGGGTCGCTGCCTGGCCCGTGTGACCCCCGAGCGCTGCGGGCTTTGCCCTCCCATGAATGACCCCAATTTCTGTGCGGACCAGCAGGGCCAGTGTCTTCAGTGGTGTCTCCACTGGCTTGACTTGCTGCAGGTGTGAATCGGACTCGATGTTTTTTTAATGGCTCATCATTAGAGATTGTCTTCTAGAGAGGACAGATTCAAAAATGAGCATCTGACTCACTGCTGAGCACCGGGAATGTGTGGCTTCTCCTGATCCACAGAAATCTTGGGCTTGATTGGCTTGATTGACTGCTGTCCTGTTTCTTTTCCTCGTTTCCTTTTTCTGTGCAGTGCTGCAAACAAACCGGTTTCCTCTCTGACTTTCCAGGCAAGAGGACTTTCCAAAAACACATGCTGTTGATCGTCATTCCAAGTGACATTAGGGAATGCTTGTGTGGAATTTCTCCCTGGATAATTGCTGTATAAACATTGCCGGTGTAGCCAAGAGGGAAGGGGGGACAGATGCCCCTGGTGCCCCCATGCTGAAGTGAATCCCTCTGGTACCTGCATCATACAGTAAATACCCAGTGTCTCCTCTATCCAGCTGTCTTTGAGGTGTTATTCCCTGAAATAGTTTCCTATATGGGATTTATTATCTGTGTCTTGGAGATCCTAGTATTGTAGAAGCCTTTTCTCTAAAAAAGGGAAGCTTAATCACTTCCCTGGCACGTGTCTGTGGTACCAATCCCATCACTGCAACGGGTACCTGAAAGTCCATTTGCAGTTCCCTGAGCTAGGAAATCTTCCATCAGGCTCTTCCTCCTTCAGTGAGATTTTGAAATGCTTTGCAAAGGAGTTTTGCTCTTCTTTTTGGTCTATAATAATTTTGTTAATTACTGATCTCAGTCTCTTGCGGAAATATAAAATCCTGCTAGGGCAAAGCTGTGACAAAATAACCCTAATTTTTACAGTGTTCTTTGGCTGCTTTGCTGTCATTTGAATTTAAATTTAAAAAAAGAAGTCTCTCCATTATAAATTTATTGGGTTCATTTGGAGTGTAACAGAATCATGGAATCTGTGGGGTTTTTAAGACTACAGCAAGGCCAAAGCCTGGTCCTGGGAGAGAAGGAGGAATTCAGTAGGAAGGAATGGCCACTTCCAGATGTTCACGCAAACTTGCTGTTTCCTGGAGCTCAGAAGTCACAGTGCCAATGGCTGGTGAATCACATCAGGCTGTGCTCCTGACTCTGTGTCATTGGGCTGGTTTAGGCTGAGGAGGGTTTTGTAACAATATTGGTAGAAGAGGCTGGAGAACAAATAGGAGGATCAAGGCATTGCACCCAAAACACGAATGCACCACCATGGATGCTTCTTAGCTCCTCAGAGCTCTACCTCTGTGCCTCTGCTGGGCATGGAGGTTATTTTACTCATTACTTTTTCTTGCTTTGATGGAAATGAAAACATCCATATGGACACGTCTGAAATCCAAGCTGCAAGTTCCTCATGTTCTTAGGAGCTCAGTCACCAGTGTTCAAGCATAAAGCGCTGTGAGCTGAGGAAAAGGGACAGGAGCATGAACTTTGCTAGATGACAAGTTGTAATGCATGAAATGCTGTTGGGGATTCAGAAAATGTGGATTTAATATCTGATCTTTCTACAATTCCCACCTCACACATAGAACATCCCTTCAGTGGAGCTGGAGCTGCTCTCTGTATTGGATATAATGGTGGTGAGTATTTTCCTGAAAGCTCTTTGCTGTGACAACAGTGTGGCCTTGGAAGTCATATTGTTCTCCATGGGTCACCAGTGTGGTCTGGGCTAAGGGAACCTTCTTCCAGTGGGTATTGGCAGAACATCCAGGGTTTGGAGAGCTGCTAATACTGAGTGACAAAGCCACAACTGCCAATTCCAGGCCACGGAGCACCATCAGACCCTGTCAGACAGTGACAAAGACAGGACATGGAAAGCTCTGCTGGAAGGAGAGGACTGAAACTTGGCCTCTCTATCTCTGGTAAGGTGGAATCTTTCTCTCCCTGTGATGTATAAAATGTTAATTTTCCATTTCCCCTCAGTTCTAAAATCTCATTTCTATATGGCAGCAGAGAACAGCTTTCTGTTCTCTGTCATGCAAACCCAAGAGAAATAATAACCAGGCCATTTAACTTGCCTGTTCCTTGCCTTAGGCATCAGGTTCATCAGCTTCCTCAGCTGGTCCAGCCTCAGCCTGGACTCTCTTTCCAAACAGAGCAGGAGGGAATGGACAGCTCTTTGGAATGTTTTAGAGAATAACAGCATTGTTTATATCCCCAGTCTCTTGTTTTCTTTTTTATCACCAGTAATGTAACATTATTGGCTCATAGTCAGCCTCAGTCTAATCCTCAGATGTTGTCCTGCAGTCTAGCAGTCACTGTCGTGCATTTGTCAATTCGAGCCCGTGTTTCTCAAGTGCAGGAATTGCATATTTGCTCACTGAATTGCATCTTGTGTTTTCCAGGCTTTCGGTCTCCAGATTCCAGTCCTGTTTTCCTACATACTTCTCCTAGTTTAATGGAGTTTGCTGATTTTAACAGGTCCGTTCTCTCTGAGAGCTCTGAAATCCAGCAACACTGAGGAATTCCATGAGGACACATCTGACGCATCCTTTCAAACTAACATAGAGCAATTGATAAATACTCTCTTGTATGGTGATTATTGTTGTAATTCACAGAAGTCTACGGCTATAATTTTACATAGAAATTATTTCTCTAGTTTAGATCAGTTTGATGTGGTTTCCATTCAGGAAATACACTGTCACTCACCTTTCTTTGCTAAAAAAAACCAATCTGTTTGAATATTTCTGGGAAAATTTGCCTTTTATTTTCCAGATTTTAATTTTTCCGTGGTGGTATGTTGCCATTTCCCATTGTCCTAACCAGTAATTGTCACCTATGAAGGTGTTTGTGAGGGTTTCTGATGCTTCTAGAAATGCCTGAGAGCATTTCAAGGGTAACAGTTTTCACTGCAGCAAAATTTCAGACTCTTCCCTTCCTGCTTTTGCTGAGCTGGGCTGATCTTGGCTGGGCACACACTGACCTGAGTGCTCCAATAATTGCTTATTCCTGTGGTCTCTGACAAATGTAAAATCCAAACGTAAGTGATCGGAGCACAATGTTGCTTTGTCAGCAGTTGCTCAGTTGTCTGATTAACGGGAGACTAAAGCTGGGTGTTCCCAAAGTGGTACCAACACAATAAAAAGCATAGAAGCCATACAAAATATGTGTATGTTCTTTACTAAAAGTTCTGTGTAAAGATCAGTGTACTAAAAATTGAAGCAAAAGAGATGGCTACAGGAATACAGTATTGTGATCACATAGCAAGAAACAGCATGTCCAAACAGTTTTCTTTCTGATATCAGTCGCATAATAAATGAAAGGCCTATGTTAAGCCTGGTTTTAGCACTGGCATTAGAATTTTGCAAGGGTTTAGGATAAAATCTCATAGCAGGATGTGAATTTCTGAGGAGCAGCATCAGGAGAGACACTGCCAACTTTGCTGAAATTTGAGAGCTTAAATATTCTTCAAGAAATGACAGCATGTTCTTATTGCATGTTCTTATTACAAGAAACCTCAACACTTGCAGTAGTAGCATTGGAAGCTGTTGGAGCGGCTTTAGAGCTGCAAACTTCTCTTTGTAGTGTTTTAGAGCTAAAACTTCTCTTTCTAGTGCTGTCTGTTTGCAGAGATACATGGATTGGATTTATAAGCTTCCCCCTCCCCAGCTTTGTTGGATATCAATTAGTTAAAAACATTAACAAGAGCAGAAAACTCTTGCAACTGATCGTGATAAGGTATCACTGAAGGCAGCTCTACCTTTATTTAATTTACAGTGTGGTTTTTAAAGATGTTTGTTTGTAATGAATGACATAACTCCTGCGTTCAGTGATGACTCGGAAAGTGCTACAGTCTGGAAGTGCAAGTTTTGGGTGGCTCCATATCCGTGTGACAAAGCAGCTGGGATTACTCTGATTATTTTGGATTATTTTGGTGCACTCTGGTATCAGGATGCCCACTCAGCCTTTGTGGAGCGGTCCGTACCACAAGGGGGAGCAGCCAGTGCAAGAAACGCTGGCACTGACAGTCCGGATCGCGAGGCTGGGGATGCTTCACTGTTACCAAAGGGAGGAGATCTCATCAGTGTTTTACCTTACTAATGCATGAGGTAAAATGCACATCTCCCATTTTCATCAGAGCTCTGCTTAAAAACACCTTATTTTGTAAACCATGCATAGAGAGTTCGCTGAAGGACATGAAATCCCTGTTAACGAGGTTAAAAGCCAGACAGGTCCAAAGGATTCCCCACCTGCACAGACACCGTGAGCATCTGTAACGGAGCAGGAGCTTGTCTGGCATGTGTGAAAAACCCTCCGTGCTTGTCTTCAGAAGAACCTTCAGGTTTGTCATGTTACAGGGAAGAGACTCACTGTGAGGACCAAGGAAATTGCATTGGCCGCCTAATTTTTGTTGATTAGGTTTCCTCCTGCACCTCTCCAGCAGCACCTGAAGGAAGCAGGGCTGGTCCCACGGCCTTTCCCTGTTCCAAGCAGGTCTCCAAGAGCTGCAGGAAGACACAGCTCTGAAAGCATCTCCTCCTCTGCATCAGCAAACCTCTGTGCTTTCCTTCGCTTCTGGTGTCCCTGCCAGTAAAACTGAGTGGTGCATTTCTGTGCTGCGTTTCATTCCTGGCCCCGAGCAGGTGGTGAAGGGTTTGGTTTCCCTCGTTGCAGGATACTTTGCATACCACAAAACTGCTGAAACTAGTACTTTATGTCAAGGAATTGTTCTCTCTGTTAAAAACACAAATGTGAAGTACAGCCTACATTCTGCCAATGCCTGACAGCATCTTTGCAATGCAAAACTGAATTTTGGTTCTTTTGGGTATAGTATACTGAGAATATTAAATATCTTTCTGAACTGCAAAATAATTCTGTTATTTTACCAAAATATGTATTTACTGTCTTCTACTTAACAAAAAATGCATACTTACCTTATCTCATCATGTGCATATGACTCAGTAATGGTATAATTTATAGAGCAGTAAGAACCATATAATTACTTCCCATCTAAGTATTAATTATAATTGTGTGAATCTTTGGAGTGTTGAATGATGATTACAGTTGAAAATCATTCCTTATTTACAGAAAATCTAAGTGCAATTTTAATAATTTAGATGATGCTTCCTTTTTAACACAATTATATATTTACTATACTCAGTTTTATGTATCTTTTGGTGGAGATACTAAATGAAGTTCTCTTTACCAATGTAAAAAACCTTTTTTTTTATTTCAGTGAAAATACCTCTAAGATTTAGTGGAGATGAGCCTCTGATAACTCTTCTAAGAGCTGTTGCTTGAAGACGTAACCTACCCAGGAGTTTTCCATTGGACACAAAACTTAAAAATTACCTAAAAATGTATAGTGCAAACACAAGAGGGATTGGTTTTCCTGTGGTTACAGGATTCAAAACAACACAGCCAAGAAGTTTTCCAAGGATGCTCTCCCTAGCAAAGTGCAGGGTTGGGCTCTCCTTGCTCTCCGTGTGGGTTGTGTCCATCCTCAGCCAGGCACACAGCAGCTTTCAGGTGAGGAGTGGGACTTTTCCAGGCAGAAGTGAACAGGATCCGAACTCTCCTTTAAGGCAGTCAGGTGGAAATGTGCTGTTGGAGCCACCCTGGTCACTTACCCTTTGGTTTCAGGGCTGTCCTCTAGTCCCAATCTTGCAACTTTTTTTTTGCTGGGCCATGAAAAGGAAGAGAGGAAAGCAAGTCTCCCCCTCCCAGCCATGCCCCTTGCCCCCAGACTGATCCTCTGGGGTGTGTTGTCTTTGCAGCTGTACCAGCAGCATGGGAGCAAGAGGTGACCGTGGGACTGGCTGTCGGTGTGTGCCCACTGCCCTGCCCACCCCAGGGCCAAATGCCCTCTCTGGAGAGCCCCCCTGTATCCCCTTTGGGACACCAGGGCTGGGGTGGGTGCAAGGGAGCTCAGCCTCGGAGCAGCCAGCGATGGCATCTGTGGGGACAAGGCTGCTGGAGTGCACTGGCCATTCCTTGTCACACCCTGCTGTCCCTGTGCCCTGCAGCTCCCAGCTCCTGCAGCCCCTGCCCTGGCAGGAGCCCCCGTACCAGCATGGAAATGTCCTGGTGTTACTCACAGGGTTTGTCTTCCTGGTCTCTTCTCTCAAACCTGCGAATGGCCCCTTGGTTTCTGCGCACAGTGTGGTTCTGTGCCTAGTCCAGCATCTACTGTTTACATCACGCTCACCAATTACTAGAGTCACTGTAGCAGCACTGCAACACTACAGGCTCCCTATTGAAAAAAGAGACCACTTTGTGCCTGAAAATGCATCCTGGGTGGGGATTGGCATGAAGCATCCTCTGGGATTCCTGTGCCCTTCCCTTGGCTACAGCAAGTCCCTGTGAAGGCCACGCAGCTCCCAGGCCTGCACAGCTGTAGGTAAAGCCAGCTGCTGCTTGGGGATCCACTGCCACTTCTCCATCACTTGCTGATGGTTTTTTAGAGGAAGACTTACAGCAGGCTTTGCGATGGTCTGGAAAGCCTGGTACCAAAGGAAAAATGTGGCTATTGCAATATTCTCCTTTTTTCTTTTGCTTCTATGTGGTACCGATAGTCTTGTTTAGGCAGTGCTTTGTCTATTGAAATACGTATTTAGACAAAAAAATATTGAAAAATGCTTTGTTGCCAAGACACTAAATGAAAGGTAATAGTGACACCTACAATGACAATAAAATGCTCTTCTTATTCCTTCTTCTCTAAAACATGCAAAGTATCGTGAAAGCAACAAGTAGGCTTGAGTGGATATCGTGGATCTTCATGGAGTGGCTGATTTTGTTGTGTTTTGAAATGCTTCAGAAAGGTCAGATGCACTGCTTGTCACTGCTGCTCTTTGTGCTGTGTGATGTCATGGAACGCTTTGAAGAACAAAGGGGAAAGTTTAGGTGAAGTTTAAAAAGTCACTGTAAAAAACAAAATCCCATTGCATCCCTGTTTAAAGATATAAAATAGGTAAAACTTTCAGAGGTTTTATTCTTCCATTTAAATGTTTGTCAGTTTGAGTTCTTCAGAAGACTTGAAGGAAAGAGCCACTTTTATTCACGTGATTTGGGGTCTGCTTGTCAGTGGAAGAGTTGTGTCCTTCAGTTGGAACACACGGGCTGGGGATATTCTGTTCACACACCGCTGTCTCGTACAGGGGCACAGCCTCCAGAGTGAGAGATGACAGAGATGGATGGAATGGGCTGCTGCAAGTCCTGCAGCCTGACTGCATAATTTGCAGCCTGTCCTGTAGTCCCAGAAGCTGCTTCCTCTTCCTGGCTAATATAGATATTAACAGAGATTTCGTTTCTTTGACAAGGGTCCGTAAGAGCATATGGGGGGGGATCATCTGTGGGAATATATATTTGTGTTGCTCCTGGCCCCACACATTCATCATAGCTGAAAGAAAAAAAGAATTTTTCGTTAGATTCCTGTGAAAAAAAAAATGCCACGGTACATTACTTTCACCACAACAGGGGCAGGTAAAGTGAGAAGAAAAAGATCATCTGTTGTTTTGTTGCTCAGCCCACCCCTTTGCTTGCCCTGCCGTGTGAGAGCACAACGCCCAAAAGCACATCTCCAAATCCCTGCAGGTGATCCCAGGGGTGCAGAGCCCTGTAAGTGCAACCCAGCCACGGTGCTCCTGCCCTCACCTGTCTGGGACAGCCAGGCTGGAAACTGGCTGGGGGGAAAGGAAGTGGTGTTGCTGTTTTAGTTCTGAAACAAGGCAAGGACACCTTGGAGGGCGTCTGAGAGTGTCACGCTGAGTGTGCTCCCCGTGCCCAGCTCTCCGGGGCTCGCTTACGTGTCTGGGCTGCAGAGCTGGCAGGGGCAGCAGATTCCCTGCTGAGCTGCAGAGTTGTCATGAATAATCTTGACGGACTCATGCTGGTCACTCTGAGTCTTGGCAGGCTCGGCAGAGGACCCGCCACGGTCCCCCCCAAAGGGGAGGGATGCCAACACATGCGTTTGTGGGGTTTCCATGAGGAGCCAGCTCAGGTGTGCCCAGGTTTTGTAGTTCTGTCTGTGCCACCAAGCTGGTGCCAGGGGAGAGTGTTCCCTCCTCACTCTGCTCTGTGGGAATGCAGACAGGCTCCTTGGAGGGGAGGCTGGACTGCACAGCCAGGCTTTGGTGATCCTTGTGGGTCCCTTCCAACTCAGAATATTCCGTGATTCTGGAGATCACAAGCCTGTACAGACCAGCTTGTCTTTGTGCTCGTGTTTTCCCCGGTTCCGTGTTGCAGGAAGGGGAAGGGAACGGAGAGAGTGGACACGAGCAGGCTCTGAGCACTGGGACTGGGCACTGCCAGGCACCTCCCTGTGCCCCTTCTGTGTGTCCCAGCAGTGCCAGTGGCCCCTCACTGCCCCTGACCCCGCTCCTGCCCCCAAAGCAGCCCCGCTCAGGGGCTCTGAAGGAGGGTCCCGTTTTCCTGGCTCCCTGGCTGCGGGCAAGAGCGAGAGACAGCCATAACCCCGTGATCATAAGTGTGAGACCTGCTTTGTTGGCCACCTGGTTGAACTCTTTCAGGAGCATTTTAAATCCAATTCTGAACAAGGGAACGCATCCAGTAAAAAAAAAACCCACCGTTACCTACTCAGTTAACCTGGAAAACATCTGTCTGGAGGCAGAAATATTAAGATCTGCAGTTATTAAGATGTAGGATATTTCCCAAACTTGGGCTATTTATCACATGGCTTCTCAGGAGATGCAGGCACACATCGTGCCCCTGACTTGTGTTCCTGTCAGGCCAAGCCCAGCTAACAAACCCCCCTGGCAGGCTGTGGGTGCCCGGCAGGGAGGCCCTGCCTTGCAAAAACACTTGGTTCAATCCCAGCTGTCCCTCAGGTGCTCCTCATGATCTCAGGAGTCACGGATTTTGATGGTATTGTTCCTAGTGCAGGCGATGGAAATGGTGTTTTGGCACGGGAGAGGTACGAAGGTGAAGTCACAGTTCTACATTACTAAACTCAAACATGTTTACCATCCTTTCAAAAATTTTTATATGGATTTAAAGTCAGGCTAGAAAATGTCTATTTGCCCATCAGAAAATGGTATTTAAAAACGTAAGTCTGTTCTGAACATCCTTGATAGGGCTCCTAGATCCTTGTGAAACAAGTCCCGGTGTGCAGGAAGTAGAATTATTTTCTTGTAACATGTGACCAGATTTCACTGCAGCCTCTGCTGAGTACGCTGGAGCTTTCAAACCTGCCTGTAGTCTTTCCAAAGTTCTTGGACCTCAGTCAGAGATCAGGGACCTGATGTGCTCAGCTCTCCATGAACTCAGTGAGAATAAAGGAAGGGTCACTCTCTGCAGGATTGCTTGCGATGAGCCGCATCTTCACTTCATTTACTTTTTGCTGACCCAAAGCCCAGTGAATTTATTTGAAATCTTTCCACAGATTTTGACTGACTTAATCAGGCTGATGAAGAGCCCGTACTGGGTCCTGTTGCCATGGCAGAAGGATTTCCATTCAGAAAATCCCACAGTAATGTGAGTTTCAAGGTGGAATATTTTGAATCCTTTTGCCAAGACACCAAAGGGAAGAAGCTTCTCTGTCTCCTGATTCTGGGCCTGGGAAATCTGCCCCTGAGCTCAAGGAGAACCGGCCACAGTGGCAGCTGTTTCTCCCTGTTGTTACCTGATCATCTGCATTCCTCTCCCTCAGGTTTAATTCAATGTCTTTCATGGACCACAGGACTAAACTGCTTGGTGGGATAAACAGCAGAATGATCTCCTGGGAAGGTGACTTTTAAGTGTCAAGACAAACGGGTACAAATGATGGGATTCAAGACCCGGCATTTTAGTGTTTCGTTCCAAATGTCAGTATATTCGTGTCAGGGCACTTTTTCTTCACACATATGGTGGATAAAAACCATTCTCTCTTTTTCTCCAAAAGCAAGGAGTGTTCCTCCCCTCATTTTTGGCAATTAAGATTACATTTTAAAAATGTAATAGGCTAACAAAGAACACACACCAGACTTTCAATTCAGTAGCTTTTTGGTACCTTCACATCTGTACTTACAGATCGTTGTGGCCAAGGAGAGAATTAAAAATAATTCAAATATTTCTTTTTTTAAATAACCTTTTGTATTAGCAGTTTATGATCTTGATGCTCAGTTTCCCGTGTGCTTTTCTGTGTGTGGTATCTCTGCTTGTGGAGCTGGCATTGCACACAGCTCCTGCTGTTACAAATAATGAAGGCTACAGATAAGATTCCTGGTATTCTCTGTTGAGGAGAGAATGGAGACGAATTAAGGTCGTACAAACACTTCAACTTTTTTTTTTTCCTTCGTTTCCAACCATTTTGTGGTTTTGTTTGTTTTGTGTATATTTTTGTTGGTTTTTTTGTTTGTTAGTGGGTTTGGAGTTTGTTTGTTTTGTGGTGGGATTTTTTCCCTTCTGTTTAACAGTATCAGCAATTTGGTTGTGCTTGCAGAGTGCTGTTGTAGAGATATTTCTGTAGTATAACTGATGTATTATCAACACTTCAAGCATGAATTTTATTTTGCAGTCTATCCTTCAAAAAGACCTTACTATGTAAACTTCTAGGGCTTTACAAGATCCCTTTTTTGTGTTAGAGAATCTAAGCAAGTACTGTGAGAAGTAAGAGACAGCTGGACAGACATCCCCTGTCCCTGTATGTTTGTGGGTGGGAAATCATTGCTCACAGGGTTTTAAAGGATTACTTATAAAGACCTGCAATAGCAAGAATGTCTTGCAGCTGATTAGCATGTGTTGATGTGAGTGGTGCTGGACTAAATCCTTACTGTCTCCTTAAAGTGAAGCTTCATGTTTGAGGAGGTGAGTGGACTGTTGCGTTCCAGTGCAGGGAGCTGTGTCCCAGACCGGTCCAGCAGTGTGACCCCTGCACCTTTGACACAACTTTTAGGGTTCTTTCTTTTCCCTTGCAAACAGTGTGGACTAGACTAGAATGAAGGAGGTGCTTCCTCATCAGCTGGTGTGGAGACCAGAGGGGCCAAGAGTTCCTGGTCAAGGATGGACAGCACTAAAGGGAACCAGGGCATCTGTGACCATCAGGGATGGACATTCCTGGTACCAGGATGATCCTGTTACCTGTGAGTCTCCTCAGTGTGACAACTAAAACTGCTGATTTCATTACAGTGGCAGCTGGAGAGCTCAGGGGTGTGTAAAGCTGTGGTTTCAACACAAGGTGATGTCCAAGTCAGGTGTGTCCAGCTGGAGAAGAGGAGACTGAGGGGAGAGCTCATTGCAGGGACAACTCCCTGGGCAGGGGCAGAGGAGGGGCAGGCACTGATCTCTGCTCTGGGGGACCAGGGACAGCACCCAGGGAAGGGCTGGAGCTGTGTCAGGGCAGGGTCAGGTGGGATCTCAGCAAAAGGCTCTTCCCCCAGAGGGTGGTGGGCACTGCCCAGGCTCCCCAGGGCAGTGGGCACGGCCCCAAGGCTGCCAGAGCTCCAGGAGGGTTTGGATGATGCTCTGGGGCACAGGGGGTGACTCTGGGGGATGTTCCTGGGCAGGGCCAGGGGTTGGACTGGATGATCCTGGTGGGTCCCTTCCAGCTCAGCACATTCTGTGGTTCTGTGAAACCAAGTGTCCCCTGCCCTGCTGCTTATTCCCACTGTGCTTCTTGTGCTGCTCCCTCCAAACCATGATCCCTAAATAGGCAAAAAGTTTGTGTGGGTTTTGTTTGGGTTTTTTTGAGGTTCTGGTTTGGCTTTGTTTGTTTGTTTGTGGTTTTTTTTGTGTGTATGTGAGTCTTTGTGGGCTGGATTTCTCCAGATTTAGCTGCAACAGCACAGCCAGATGGGCACCAGGAAGCCAAGGGAGGTAGAAGTGTGAGAGATGGAGCAAGGGGGAGGTCTGAGATCAAAGCTCACAGGCAGAAAAGTGCAGCCTCAGTGAGTGCTGTGAGAATGGCACAGAAATATATATATGTGTGTTTGTGGGAGTATGTGTTTGTGTGTACATTATATAAACACACACATTACATATATATAGTATATAAACACATATATGTGTGTGCACAGGATATATACACACATATTTTATATATATATAAACACACACATATATATATGTGTATGTGTGTGTGTGTGTGTATATATGTATATATATAAGTGTGTGTGTTTTGCAACTGAAAGTGCAAGGCTGTGATGTCTGTATGACTTAAGTGGAAAAGCAAAAATACTTGCTGGTCTTTTACAAAAAAAAAAAAAAGAATCAACCCTAGTTATAATTTACCTGACAGATTCAGTTCTGTGAGGTTATTGCACAGGGAAAAAGTGGCTGAGGTCGAGGTCCACTGCAGCAGCCACAGGAAAATCCTTTTAGACAGGACAGCAAATGCTTTTGGAAGGGATTATATTGCCATAACTTAATAACAGGCCACAGGAACTCGTTACACTGCATCTTGTGAATATCATGTGTCTTTTTTGCAGCCCTGAAAAAAGGCCTTGGTTACAGTACTTGCGGTGAATCCACTTAAATACATTAAATCCACACTGTTTTTTTAAAATTCTGTTGTCTTGAGGTTTGCTGTATCCTACAGGCAGTCATGAGAAGGGAGGGGTTACTGACCAGGAAATGTGCTGTGCTCTATGGGTTATTTTGGGCTTGTTTCTTCTTATAATACTCCCATTGTCATTGTAGACTGTGCTGTTGAGGTTTTAAGGGATAATTTTAGTGATATAGGCAAGGAAGGCTGTTGTCTGGTAACATCTTACTGTGTGTAAATGTGATCTGCGGGGAGGGGAGTGTTGCTTATAAATTATGGCAGTTCTTCAAGCTGACCTCCTTGACTCAGAATGTTGCAGGGGGGGGAAATAACTTTATAAATTTGTCAGGTCTCATTGCAGCAAGTATTAGGATAGGTTTGTTGCCAAGGAAACCCAAAAGAGCTTATTTAACCAGCTGTCATTCATAAACTGCGACCTACTCTCTGGGGCAAGGAGAAGGTTCTGCTTACAGAGTTTTTTAAGATGCAAACAATAGCTAGTGAAAAAAAGGCAGATCTGGGGAACAAAGAATTCTGTGTGAAATCGATGTCTTTTGGCTTACTTGGTTCATTTGTTGTGTGTTATGACTCCTCTACAATTGCTCCTGTTGCATTGTTTCCATCTTGCTGATGACCTACTCTCTCCTCTTGACAATGGTGAACAGAATCACTCAAGCTGGCAAGTAAATGTGCTGACAGGTTTAAGCTGTGATGAAAACACCACCAAGGATGTTCATGTGATGTTAACTCATTTAAAAGCTGGGACTAGAACAATTATGGTGTAAATCTGTAAAAGGAGGATCAAAAGGAAACAAATCATGTGTCTGATGACCATGTAGGCAGCTCAGCTGATGATGCTGAATGCTGCAAACTCTGTGCTGTCTCTGGCTGCTCACAGGAGCAGCAGCTTGGAAACCTGCCCGTTTCCTGTGAGATGTGTTTATTTAGAATATATTCTTTGGTGATATATAACTACCACGAAGAAATGTGCAATTTTTGACAGAACTGCTCTTTTAATGGCGTATGTCATGAGACAAGATATTTTCTAGGTTTATTTTTGATACTAGTGCATTTAATAACTATATTTTTACTCTTTTCATGCCTTTCAGTGAATTATTAGGCATGAGTTTAATATTTTTATATAATAGCGGTATATTCCATGTTACTGATTGTCTCAGCCGCTCAGTTGAATTCTGGAACAGTGACGTGGAATGAAAAGCCAAAACATCCTTGCTATTAAAAACTAACCAGAAACATCTTTCTTTACTAAACACTCAGCAGCCTGAGCTCTGGGGAAGCGAGAGAAGGGCAGAGCAAGAAGAAGCCCCTGGAGTTCAGTGGCACCTCCGCCTGCGCACTTTCAGATGTCCCAGTTACTGTGCCAGTAGGAAATCAAACTCCAGCTGTTTCTGGGCTGGGAAACATTCCAGGAGAATTTGTGGCTGTGCCTAATCCCGACTGGCAGTGCCTGGGGGGCAAATAACACCCAGCTGGAGAGAGCAGCCCCCAGGTCAGCGGGGAGGGCCCTGGAGGAGCTTGCAGGGCTCAGCAGAACCACTGGAGTGTTTTCTGGGAAGGTCTTGCCACGTGTATTTGAAGTGTGGCTGTTTGAACAAGGGAGAGAATCCTCTGAAAGTGTTCTGAAGGGATCTCTCTTTTTATAGCTGGACAGTGACACTGATCTTCTGATTTTTTAAGCTTCCAGAGGTGCGGTCAGTGCAACTCCAAGATCTTAGAGTAGGCAATCATGAACAAATGCCACTATTATTACGCATTTTAATGTTTTTAAATAGTAAAAAATGTAACCCAGTGTATTGTTCAAGGAAACATTTAAGGCTTAAGTAACTTAACCATTGAAGAGACAGGAAGCCTGGAATTTAATTTTCTTTTCTGCCTTTTTAGAGTTCATAGTTATTTCTGGAATTTCTAATTCCTCACAACCACAATAGGAGTATTTGTGTTCATAAGCACTAAAAGTCTGTGTCTTTCTTCTGCACTATGTATGAGGATAATCTTGAGGAAGTTATGACTCTGATATGTAAATATTCCAGCAGAAAAATGCAATTCAATGTAAACTGTGTTTTCATAGAAACATCTATCAGATAACATTTGAAACTGATATAATGCAGTTTCAACATAATTGTGCAGCTTTGAACTGTTAAAATAAATGTTTTAAATAAAACAAGTCGTTCTGAGATTAAGATTTTTTTTGTATTATGCATTTCAGCCTGGTATTAATTTTATGTGTAATAAGAACCGCTTGATCATCAGCAGAGTTCAGTCTCTGGATTCCTGTGCCCATTGCACAGTAAATGACAGTGGAGCTGGGTGAGTGACAATAATCAGTTGAGACTGATCAAAAGCATCTCTCGCAGCCTCCCGAGCCACAGAGTGAATCCATAAAGAGGGTTCTGAACACCAGCACCAATGATTGCACGTCACCAGCACTGGCTGACGTTGGAGGAATTTTGCCATTTGTTGTGTTTTAAGAACATATTCCTAGAAAAGGCTTTGCTCTAATTGTTCTAGGAATGAATTCTGAGCAGGTGGAGGAAATATTGGCTGCAGAACGCACAGAAAGGCTGGGAAATCACAGAGAAATGCTTCTTTTTTCTTTTTTTTTTTTTTTTAAATGCAGTTATCAAAGAGTTAACACCTTTCAGTTGTGGTTGTTCTGCATAGCACCGTAGATTTATGGCTAGAAATACTTTGTTTCTCTGTTCCAGCATGTTTTTCTGCTTTCACTGCTGCAGGTTTTTATAAGCAGGAAGAGTTTGCACTTCTAGAGTGAAAGTGGGACAGGTGTAAAGGAGGGCTAGTCAGACCATGCCTCCCCACAGGTATTTTTGATGATAGAAAGCCAAGAGAACTCTGTGTCTCAACCTCAAAACATGCAGGCTGAGGTGTGAGAAGATTTTTGACTACAAATGCAAGGAGCAAGTAAAAAGAAAGGTGTGGGTATTTCGGAGGAATGGAAATGCCACGAGAAGAAACTATTGTAAAGTGGCTGTAAAGAAATTTGAGCTGGAAATAAGGAGTTTGCCATAATATTTAGGATTTAGGTCTGTCCTTAGGTATTCTGGAATGAGTATAATGGGGACAAAAGGTCCTTGCAAACCCTGTTATGGAATAGGTACATTTCTGTTGAAATTTAGGATTAGCACTGGGATGGGAAAGGAGGGGCTTTTGATGGTCTAATTGTTCGGAATTTGGAGTTAAAAGAATTGGAGTTTTAGCTCATGTCATGGTATCTAATGGATTTTAAACTGCCATATTTCCAATGGCATCTTTTACTTTATTGGCTGAAGTCTCAGTGAGGGTTTGGGAGTGAGAGCTGAGCTTAACCCCAAATGTCCCTCTCATGCTTTGCCAGCTGTCACTGGGACGTGCCCACAGCTCCTTGCCCGGCGTGCTCGCAGGAAAGTGCCTTGGCAGAGGGATACAACAACATCGTGGGTTTGATGGCAGCTCCCTGCAAGCCTGACTCTGCCTTTCAAGGACATCTCGGAAGGTGGCTCAAGGCTTCTCGCTCTGATATGGCCAATTTGCATCCTCAGAAGTGAGGGGTGGGAAAGAATGTCTTAGAAGACAAAGTGCCTTGAGTAGTTTGATTTTTTTGGCTTTCATATTTAGAGGGAAATCAGGGTCTGTCTCTAAGACCCAAGCATTTTCTTTTGCCATTTTAAAGGAAATTTAAAATGAATTTGCTCATTTAAACAGTGCAGACTGAACATGGGTATTAAGAGTACTGGAATTTATCAAGCCTAAGCAAAACCATTTTCTCTAGACCTGGTCCTGTACAGCTTAAGCAAGATGAGCAGATGAGGTGGAGTGAGCCCACTTAGACAACAAAACCCCACACGATGGGGTTCAGTGGGAATATGGGAATAATGGGGGACTTCATGTTTTTTATCATCGTGTGCCCTGTGGGACACATTTCAGCGTGAAGTATGGAGAGGACTTTTGTGGCTTCCATTAAAACTGCTCCCGAAGCCAAAGCCCTCCATCTCACTGAGCAGTCACTCCTCAGGGATGTTCTGTATTAGACAGTCATGAGTCACAGATGGAGAAGGTGATAACCTTGGCTGCCTGAAGCTCTGTACATACCATTAATATCCAATCACCAAGGAGTGAAAAAGCACTTATCCAGGGGCTGAGAGGCATCTCCTCTGGCCAAAAGGCGAACAGTTGATAAAATTCCTTTCATGCAATGAGATCTCCTCATTGCTTGGATTTTAGAGACTCTCAGAAAGAAAATGTAATAGTTTTTAATCTACTTGGACTGTGGTTGGTGCTGCACTTCAAGCCATTTCTTACTATGTATATAAATGAAAAGATAATTAGGAAAGCTCACTGTAAGTGTGTGTGTTACAAAGACGTCTGCCCAGTGAACACGAGCTCATGATTTCTGTCCATAAAGGGATTATCCCCATAGTGTCACCAGCAGGATTTTCCCCACACCAGCACAGTGAACGCTGAGCAAATATTGCAAATATTGGATTTATGGGCTTCTCAGTAATTTCTTTCAAAATCATATTAACTGTGGTGATAGACAAGCTGTGGGAGGGAGATTGTTCTTATATTCTGTCCCGGTTCAATTAGTTCAAGTTTGCTAATTTGGGGAGATTAGAATTCTGTGGTTTGGAATTGTTGTTCGGTCACCTGGATCGTCCTTCTCAGAGGACTAAGTTTCTTAGAAACAAGTGCTTTGGCATCTCTGATAGCACAGGCTACACACCATTAACTTCTAGCAGTGCTATAGGTATCTGTACATGTTAAAAACAGGCTCTAAAATACAACGCCCTGATACCCTGAAACTGCTTAGTTCATGCCCACTGCATTTTGGTTTTATATTTCCCTTCTGCACCTCGTGTGAAATCAATCTGACAGATGCTGACACAGAGCTGAGATTCATTAGAAAGCCATTAATTATCCTAAAGGGATGTTTATGGATAGCAGTGCTGTATATTTTGGGCTGTCAAGACAAATCGACCAAATGGCTTCTCTGTAAGCACCCAGCAACTGTGGCAGCCTAATGGCAAAATTCCATGCAGGCATCCCTCTGAATCCAACATCAAATCCAGGGCAAGGCAGTGGTTACTGAAAGTGTCTGTGGTGATAATCACACTGACTCTCAAATGCAACTTGTGATTTAGCTATCAATTATTAACACTCCATGGCATTTTTCCCAAATTAATTTCCTAGTTAAGATTTCCCTATAAATAGCATTTTATATAAATAGTGTTTTTGGTCTTTCAGCTGGAGAGCTGAGAGTGGGCAGCCCTGAGCAGGAGCTGCCCCTGAGCCATAGTCTGGGTACTCTGTGCTTCAGCAGCCTTCCCCTGAAACTCCTCTGCCGTTCAGTTTATGCCTTAAAGCCCAGCTGTAAATCTGATGGGCTGATCCCCCCCGTGGCCGAGCCACGATTCCTGCAGAAACCATCTCAGGCAGCGTGGTTTCAGCAGGAATGGCATGTCCAGGAGCCCTGAGCTCTCACCCCCATCCCAGGGCTCGAATGCTGGAGCCTCTGCAGGCTGCTCCATAAGGGGCATAAATGGATTGAGAGCCTCGCTGGCTGCTCCTGGCAGCACAAGCTGGTTTTCACTCACTGAATTCTTTCACATCAAGTATGTTTTAGGAGTTATTTGCCTGTGCACTTGCTTTCCTCACTGCTCTTCGTTCCTGTTCTGTGGGTGCTGCAGCTGCACTTTTATTTTTTGGCCATGTGAGTTTAGCTCTAAATTACAGTTTGCACTGCGTGAATTAGAAGAAGGAATGACATTAATTTAGCCAGTGCTACATTTCAGTGACCCTGCTCTTCAAAACATTATCATATCCAACGAGACCGATCTCGGGGAGTTAATGTTTTAAATGCACAAGGTCAAGCATGTCTTGTTTATGCTTCAAGGCCATGTCTGACAGTCAGTTTTCCTGCTGTTAGCACCCATCAGTCCAAATAATTGCCATGCTCTACTAATTAAAAAAATACACTTCAGTCCCATGCCACGGAGGGGATTATAAATGTAGCTGGACATGAATTTTTTCAGGCTCTTTCACAATGCAGTAATTCATGCGATGCCTCTCCCCCAGTGCTTTCCTGGAGTCACAGTGGTCCACATAATGCATTAATAGCAACTTGAAAAGTCTCTGTGTAGCTTTGCTCTCGGCCATCTGCTCAGCTCTGCTTTCCCTCAAGTGTTCTCCAAGTTGTGTTGCTAAGATATAAAAATGACTAAAATTTTGATGATTTGCCGAAAAAACATTTTCTGAAATACTGAACTATGGCAGCAGTGAGAAAACAGCCAAACCATGACCAGGAATGTTTACTGTGGAACTGGGATGCAGAGCTGTGGAACTGGGATGCAGAGCTGTGGAATTTGGTTGCAGAGCTGTGGAATGGGGATGCAGAGCTGTGGAACTGGGATGCAGAGCTGTGGAATTTGGTTCCAGAGCTGTGGAACTGGGATGCAGAGCTGTGGAACTGGGATGCAGAGCTGTGGAATTGGGATGCAGAGCTGTGGAACGGGGGTGAGCAGCATTTCCTTGTGAGTGCAGGGTCAGACCCTGGGCTCTCAGTCCGCTCTCCTGGAACGGATCTGGAGGAGGCAGTGGCAGGACACGCTTGTGTCTCTCTGATCTTAGCGCTGGTGTCCCAGAATAGTTTCGTAGAACAAGGCAGGACACAAGAGAATTAGCTCATTCCTAGTTACAGCAGGAAGTGCAGACTCTATGGAAAACTGGGATCCTTTAGTCCTACCCTGTGTCACCCATCTATCTCCTTCCAAACAGAACTCCATAGAGCTGGAAAAATCCTTCTTTAGGCCTGTTTCAAACTGGAAATGGAAGCAACCCTTGGTATAATCTTTGGTGATCTGTCTGCTAAAGAAATACATTCTCAGAGCTTGTTCACAGGAGTCTGAGTTTGTTCTCAGAAATTTGGCCAGGTGCCCACTCAAACTGTGGCTCGGTGTCAGCTGGCTGCCTTTTATTAGTAAAGACTCGTGGGTGTGGGTCCAAAAACCAGTCTAAATTTTGTAAGTGGATTTATATGAAGTTCTACAAATTTAGATGCCAGGCTCAGAATAATTTTTCACATGTGAGATTTCTGCTAAAATATTTACACCATGTCTAAAAGCCCATTTATTATATAGTGTGACTCGGTAATACATATGCATGTAGAACACGCACAGAATGAAAAAGCAAAGATCTATATAATGAGTGCTCATGCTGCTGACTTGCTCTGTATCACAGCTGTGTAAAAACAGTCAGAAAAGGGATGGTTTTGTAGTGGTTTAACTTCAAAGAGAGTCTGCTTAAAAGGAGATTAAAAAAAGCCAAAGAAAGAAGGGGGACATGGCTGTTCAGCCACTCTGCTCTTTGTGAGGTGCAGCACTACAGAGATTTGAAGTGAGGTTCTGTTTGAAGTCATTTCTTTTGGTTCACGGGAGGCAGCAGCTGAATCCCCTCACTTTTGGGCCTCAGGGAGCAGGAGGCACACGGGGGACGTGCTGGTGGCATCAAGTGCTGGTGGCATCCTCATCCCGTGGGTGGGGACACACAAATGTGGAAGCTGCTGTGTAATTTCTGGAGTAGCTGCCTTTGGTCTAATTACAGCTGTCTGAGGTTTGAAGGACGCTCTTCTCCAAAGCTGCTGCTTCGGTCCAGGCCAATACGGCTCTGCAGCTTTGGGTTAACAGCTCTGAACGGGACTTGTCCTCCATCCTTCAGAGAACACTGACAGAAGGTGAACAATCCCACGCAATTTGCTCCCTCTCCTAAATGAGGAGCTTCAGGGCAATTACTGGGGGTGTCAGAAAGGTGTGTTTCCTTTGGTTCTGCTTTCTGCTGGAGAGCTGGGCTTGAGGAAAAGGAGAAGTGAGACTTGCTGAAAAATATGGAAAGGTTTAAAGGTTTCTTGCACTTCTTTTTTTTTTCTTCTTTTTACCTCTCTTTTTCCCCCTCTTTTTTTTTTCTTCTGTTTCCTCTGAGCTGAGCATTCTCAAGATCAGTAATAAATGTAACTTAAAAGGTCTTGGAAAAAGTATGTATTTTTCCCCTGGGGAAACTCACTTGCAAATTGCTTTCTTTCAAAGAAAGATGTTAGTAAGTAATTCTACTTGGGTGTTTCATCAGTATGTCATCAATATGATAAATTTTAATGTGAGTATCACTAAATGAGGACTGGCTGTACATGTCATTATTTAGAAAAGATATGTTCTGCTAAGGAAAACTTGCACTTACAGTCAAACCAATCAAAGTCTGTCTGCATTCCGAGTTTGTGTGACCCGAGTGTTTGCCGTGGGCAGTTCCAGCAGATTTATTGTCTCTGAAAGGCTTTGCAAGTGCAGGATTATAACTCTCAGAATGTCAGGACAGTGCTTACCGTGGAGGAGGGTCAGGATACATGATGTTGACCTGGGAAAGTATATCCAGATAGGAACCAAAATCACAGGCTGGGGGAAACTCCTCGGTGCAGGTGGCTCTCAGCTCTCCAGAAGAGCCACCATGGGAGAAGCCATCTGGAGCTGGAAGACAAGCAATTAATATTTGCTGCTCTGTTCCTCCATGGTGGATTCTCTGTCACATTCAGTTTATAACACTGCCGTAAATCAGAAAACAAACCCTGTCTGAGGCATAGGAATTGTGGATATTCTGGAACAATCTGGTTTCACAGGACTTTTCCATTCCTTAAGAGCAAGTCAGCATCATCTGTAGATGGACTGGGGTGTTCCAGGCCATGGCACAGGGACTATACATTTAGGGCTGCCCTACAAGGTAGATTTAGGTGTCTGAAGCTTTTCTTGGGCCTCAAAGGCTGAAAAGGGGTGTGGGTTCTACCATGTGCACATAGAAATGCATTGTTATAAATCTGGTGTTCACTGAGGTAAATCAAATATCTGCTGAAGTCAGTTGCACTTCATTTAATTACTTGGACCAGGAATTCTTGTGTCTAAAAGAAACACATTTCCTAGGATCAGTTTGTCCACTTGGAGGCAGGAATAGTGATTTTTGGCTTTTGCAGAAACATTTATCTAGGTAAACGAATAACATCTGTGTTTTGAGAATAAAATTTAGACTCCTAAAGAAGTGCCTGTGAGCTGCACGCCCTATTTTTGAATTTTCCTGCTTAATTTTACTTTTTATCCCTTGCACGGTGGCTTTCTGTTGCTCCCTGGCACCAGGACATCACCTGTGGCTGTGGCTCTTACCATACACGGCATCTCTCCGGAGCTGCGGGTGCCGCAGCCGCCCGTCCTTCCGCAGGCTGCCCACCACGATGGTGGCACAGGACAGGAACAGCACCAGCCCAATCACCACGCCAGCCACCAGCAGAGGGGACACAAGCAGGTTGGTGTCATTGGCGTTGTCTCCATAGCTGGGGAATTCGCTGCTCGGGCTGCTCTGGTTCAAGGGAACTGCTGTGCAGAGAGAGAAGGGACGGGTCAGTTGTGAGGAGAGAGAGTTACAGGCAGCGTTACAGAACCGAGGGCTTCCCAAGCCAATCCATTGTGGAAAACCCATGGATTAGAGCGATTTCTGGAGCTGTCAGAGCTGACTACAGGGCTGTCACCGTGTCCCTGTTATTGGGGAATGCCCTGCTGGAGCCAGTGGTTTATGTTCCATTGTTTTGTTGGCTTCTCCCTGGCAAGATTCTTTGTACCGTGAACTGACTGATGCTGGAAGAATTTAAGTGCATGAGCAGGAATATGAAAATCCAAAGATTTGAGTTCCAAGCGGAATTGCACGTTGTTAGAGGTGGGAAAAGACTCCAAGGATTCGCAGAGAAAATTTTGGGCAGGAGGGAAAGAGCAGCTTTTGTGGCACAGAGCATGGTCTAGTTTGTGAGAGGAGTCAGCATCCCAAGGAAGTGATTTGTAGGAGGAGGGTGGTGGGGGAAGAGACTCAGAGTGGGATTGCTTGGAGGCAATTTCTTTCCTCTGGTAAAAAATAATAAGTCTATAAATGTATTATTTAAGTTCAGTAATAAATCTGATTAAGGGAGAATAGCTCCAGTAATATATTCCCAAGTCAAATATCCCTTTGGGACAAGCTACAGAGAGAGTATCAAAAGTTAAACTGTAGGTTTCCCTTAGAGAATCAGCCAGTGACATATGGTTATATACGTGAATTAATTGCCCATAGATGTATTTATGGGGTGCTAAGGGAGGGGAGGTAAGTGGCAGAAATTATGGGAAAAAGGATTCGGATTTTAGCAGATTCAGTATCTCTCCCCACCCCTCCCAAACTAAAGAAATCTCCCATTTGTTGCTCAGGATCAGAAAACCAGAATGTGATTGAGCATAAATTCCTGAGGTGCCTGCACACCAAGACTGGCTGTTTAATGTGGCCTGGGTATGTTTTTATATCTGGATATATCTGCCAGTGGAACAGATAAAGAATTTGTTTCCTACAGCAACCAAGGCTAACAAAATTTTTCTGTTTTGGATGTTCTGTGAAATGAATATGTGGTTTAGGAAGTGCAAGTGCTTTTTACATGGATAGGTGTTCGCAGATAAATTTTCAGCAGTGTTTTCCCTGCTCTTTTCCTTTGGGAATTACCACTCCATGTCTTGCAGTCCCAACAAACTTGAAAAGAAGACAATGGCTCCAAGCCAACATATGTTATTGGTGGCTGGTGCTTGACCTTGAGAGAAATGACTAGAGATACATAAAAAAGGGGGAATTAACACGTAGTGGGGATTCTGGTAATTTTCTGGAAGCGCCTGACTGTTGGCTGAGGATCTTTATAAGCAATTAAGACAGAGAGCCAAAAAATGTGCTGAGCTTTTACCAAGTATTTTATGCCAAAAACCAGAACCCGATTTTCCAAAAATTGAAGTGAAAATTAAAGCAATCAATCAAAAGTTTATGGACAACTGTCAGCTTAATACTCTTAGTGCAAAGAGGCTTGGGGTATGGGATATGTTTGAGGGGTAGAACCTGCTGATCTCCTGCTAGAACTAGACTTCCTCAAACTTTAGAAAATTCTATTCATTCTTCTCCTCTGTACGTTTTTTTAGCTATTTCTGCTGTAATGTGTCCAACACCTGTACTTTTGCTGACTTTCCATAGCCTTGTTTATTCAGATTTTTACAAATTCTGTCTTTGAAAGGTGAAAATATCCCAGCAGTGACAGTTTGAATCCCAGTGGCAGGGGATTGACACCTGAGCTGATAGCACTGGCAGGTGATTTATTGGGAACTTTGGCTGACTTGCAAAGGTAAAATAAAAATCAACTTTGTTGCCAGCACGATCAGAACATGAGCCTGGGGTGTGATGTGGCCCTGTGGACTACCAGGCTTGTGGTCTTCAATTTGAAGTCAAATAGTACTGAAATGGAGATGGTGGCAACCTTCTGTCAAGGGGGAAAGAAAAGAGGCTGCAGTGGGAAGGTAATAGAGGCTGCAATGAGTGCTCTCAGCTCTTTGAAAACTGGGGACAAATTCTAAAGGATCCTCCAAACAGAAAGAGGGACTGACAGAGCAATAAGTAGATTAGATTTTCTTTGTTGATGATTATTGTTATTATTTTTGGCTGTGTATGGAAGCCAGCTGGTATTTTAACACATTGACTCTTTGGGAGGTTCCTGTGGTGCCACCCAGTGTGAGTACTAATATTTGGACCTATTTTGCTTTACAGCAAATGCTATAAAGCACAATCACTTCACATAGAATGGACTCTGTCATGTGCTCTCTGCTCGTACTTGAAGTATTTATTCCAAGACAGCCCATTTATCTACCACATTCTCAGGGCTTCCTTCGCTGTCCCGAATCTCATCTATTTTATCTCCTGTTTCTCACCATCATGAATCTTTCTGGGTTTTTTATGCTTTTAATCTAATTGAACCCAGTAAAGACAAAAAATATTGCAATATTGCTCTCATTAGAAGGAATGAATAAGTCCCCTTAGCCCAGCTGGTGCCACAGCGTGTGCCTGGTGAGCTCCTCCTGTGTCACCGTGTTCAGTGTGACACTGGGAGCCCGGTCCTCCAGCCCTCACCCTCTCACTGACTGTGTGGGATGCTCAGCTGACAAACAGCTACACAATGACAGGCTGTGTTGGTATAAATTCTTCGGGTTGGAATTTTTGGGGGCCAAAAGATGTTTATATTACTTTTGGCGAAGGAGCTTCTTATAAATTTTCCTCCTCTTATCCAAGCGCATCTTCTGTTGATAAACTGTGTGTTTCTGTACATAAAAATGTTAAGATTTTTCTTTCAGAAGAGAACATGTACGCGAAGCCCATAAATCCAACACCAATAACAGGGTGCCAGCTTCTTTGGTTTGAGGTGAGTTGTATTTTTTCCATGAAGCTGCAGATTGTAAACAATACATGCATAAGTGCTTTAAGCCTCTAAATATGAATTACATTGGATGCACAAATCTTTGCTTTATGCAGCGGTGGGAGCTGTGTAAGTGCCTGGACACAGCACAAACGGAAGCTGTCTGAGTGGCCACTTATTTTAGAGGGAGTCCTAGTGGAGAATTGCCTACAAACTGTCCACTCAGTGTCAGACAATAAACCATCTCACTGCAAAAGCCCTTAAATATCACATTGTATTATTTTATTCAGTGCTGCTGCATCTCAACAGAGCAGTTGTAAATAACTCCACGTACCTGAAGGAGGTGTGGTACAACTTGACTTTTTTGTGTATGTTGTGCTCTCTCCTCCTGTTGACCTGTCTTTGAAGGGACACATCCCTTTCTAACTTGGCAGTAAGTTCTGTGGAAGTGTCAGCTGGGTCACATCCTGGCAGGATGAAATACCCTTGGATGTAGATGTGTCCTGGGAGTTTGGTTTACCCAAGCTACAGCCCTTCTTGCTCAGTGCCTTTTATCTGCCTGTATCCCAGAGGAGAGAGAAGGGAAAGTCGCTTCTCTCCATACTGAAATAGTTGAGTTTGGTGCTGGTGTGCTCTTCTGTTTCCTTTTTCTTCTGAAGGCACATCAGCTCTAGTGAGGCTGCAGTGGTCTCTGTAATTGATTTTCTTTGTAACCTTTAAAAATCAGAGATGGCTCTAAGGGAGGATTCTGCTGAGAGAACCAAAACTCTTCCTCTGGTTTACAATGGCCTGGAGCTGTGTCAGGGCAGGCTTAGGTTGGATCTCAGCAAAAGGTCCTTCCCCCCGAGGGTGGTGGGCACTGACCAGGCTCCCCAGGGCAGTGGGCACGGCCCCAAGGCTGCCAGAGCTCCAGGAGGGTTTGGATGATGCTCTGGGACAAAGGTGGTGACTTCTGAGGATGGTCCTGGGCAGGGCCAGGGGTTGGACTGAATGTATCCCTTACAACTTGGCACATTCTGTGATTGTGTGATCTTAATAAAGATACTAATTCATGTTAGGACTGGTGGAGAGGACAAGACATGGAGTGGTTGTTTTTCCCAGACCCAAATGTGCAGGCCCAGCTGCTGAAGAGGTGCTGATGTGTTGCACTGGCAGATTTTGTGTGCAGAATGGGCCACCTCTTCAGCCCTGCCAGCCTCGGACACTCCATGCCTGAGCACAGGGTGGGCTTGGTGATGGTTTGCTGAGCTGGAGCACACGGACAGACCATGGGTATTGCTGGACATCCTGGGGGAATGGTGATCTAACACCTCCTGTTACCCTTAAATACACTGTATTATCAAAGTGTACAGGACTGGAAATGAGTAGGAGGAAGGTCAGTTTAGGATAGTGCAGAGTATCCCTCGGTTTTTAAATAATCACAACAAAGTGTCTCAAACTATGAAGCAATTTACAGCATGTTCCTGATATTTTCATGTTTTCAATCCCTTGTTGGACAGCGTTGGGTTGTGCAGTGACAGGGGAGGTGACTGACAGATGTCAAGAAGGAGCTGAGAGGTCCCAATAAGGCACATAGGTACACTAAATTAGTGGAACTAAAGAAGATTTTGTTGATTTTGCCTTTATGAACAGTTCCTGTTCAAAGATGATTTAGCCCGGCCAAGAGTGACCACTTGGCTGCTGCACTTGCTGCTGCCCTGTGGAATTAGGCTGTGGCTGAGCTGCTGCCAGGATGCCTCTGATGCTGCTCCTCTGGTCCCTGCGTAGCGCCTGGGCAGGAGCTCTCACCAGGAGGAAGGGAACTGTGTACAAAACAAGCTGGAAAAGGGTTTGGCTCACAGGTGCTCTCTGTAGCAAGGGAGAGAGGGATGTTACTCAAGTCATTGAATGTGATAGGAGCTAAATCTTGCTTTGGCTTACGGGAGCTGTTATAGTTTCAACACTCCCTGGAATGCCTTCCTAAAAACTTGGAGGCAACACCTTAGTCTGTAAAGATGGTTAACAAAGGGTGAGATGAATATTCACATCCTGATGTTAATCGCTTGCCTAGGGCCTTTCGTTCTGGTCTCTNGAGAGAGAGCACGCCTGTTTTCTGTACTTCGGGGATAGGGCTCCTGCTGCTGCTCTCGTCATCGACATCACTGTCGCCGACCTGGTGACTGCGCTCCTGCCATCCCCAGAGAGAGAGGGGGCAGCGGCTGGGGCGCAACATCACCTCCTGCTCTCCTTAGACACAATTGCAGTCCCCCTTTAGTTTTGGGGGTAGCCAAAAGACCTTTTAACTGTTTGCCTTGTCATTTTGGGGGGGGTGTTTATTACAAGCTGTTGGTGTTTGGTCCTTTCTGGGTATGTGTATATATGTATTGTGGTTAAGAACTGCTATCCTTTTTAAATATATATATTTTTCCGAATTAAAGTTCTGTTTCCTAAATTTAAAGGGGAAGGATTATTTCTTGGCCAACATAGTTATCTTAGTTCTCCCCTTGAACTAAGACAGGAGCCAAGAGAAGTGAGGATGATGCAAAGAACAGGGAAGGCTATTGGTCCTTTTGTATTTATCTTGTTCTCCTGTAGCAAAGTTGAGCAAATGAGTGGATGACTGGATCGTCTGGGAAATGTCCTCTCCATAGAGGAGTTTTACAAGAGCCATAGAGATAGTATGGGGGAAGGAATTTTCGGTTCAGGAGGCCCAGGGGCATGTTTAGTTCTCTCACACACAGTTCTGTTCTGCTTTTGATTTCCACAGAGAAAATTAACCTGACTCTTAAGCTACAATTGATATTCCATAATAACTCTGTAGGGATTGCTTCGAACTTTTACCTCATGGTCCTTTTCTTCTGGAATGGTACTTAGTAGATATTTGGCAAAGTTGATGAATAAATAAATTTTTGCTGTCAGTTGCTGCACCGGTGACGTTTTATCAGTTCCCCCAAACAGAGGATATTAATTATTATTTCTAAATTGGAGGTGAAACCCTCCTGCAAAAATGATGAACTAGTCTTGCCTGATGATTGCTGCTGTGGGAGACAGCCCAGCATCATCCAAACCCAATGAATGCCATTAACCAGGCAGGATCCAGGAACTCAGTTTCTCTGCAGCTCATGTTGTCTCTTGGATCTTTTTCACTGCATAGATAAGTTCTAATCAGAATTAAATATTTTCACTGATGAATAGTAAAAAATCAAACCCTTATTCAGACGTGAGACTGTGTGCTAGGATTGTTTCAGTTTTATCTGATGCCCCCAGCTCAAAGTGAATTTGGAACACACTTAGAGGTACCAAAGCTGCCCATGACCTTGAGAAGCCCCTCCAAGGCAGAAAGGGTGGCCTTTCCTCCAAGATAGCTAACTCTGCCTTTTATCATGTCCGCTGGCTATCAGATAATGACTTTTTCTCTTCTTGCATTGACATCCTTATTACAGAGCCAGAATGAGTAAGATTGGATCATCAGCAGCCTGCAAATTGAGAATGTCAGAAGCAAAGGGAATGCGGCTGCATGAGGGCTCAGGAAATAAATCTTTTCAGATGCTGTGGCTTTAGGGTATTATGTTGATGTCACAGCAGCTTGTATAGGTGCTGTTTCAAATTAACGGGGAAAATCTTCCAATTTTCTGATCCGTGGTCTCTTATCAACATGATAAATGCCACTGCAGTGAGACAAATCACTCTGGAAGTGTAACAGCGCACTTTCTGATGGACAGTGTATTTTTTCCCCTACTTTCTCATATTCAAACAACTTTGAACTGATACAGTTTTATAAGCAGGAGCTGAACTTATTGCTTTTCTCAGAAACTCTGTATTAGGCCTTGGAAATAAGTATGATGAGAATCCTCTTTTACCCATTAAAGGAAAGTTACCTTCCTAAGCTCAGTTCTAACTCAAGTTGGTAGTGACTCGACCAGGGCAAAAGCAATAATTTATTTTTTTTAATTGTGAGAAACTGGGTTTTTTGGCACATAAGCTTCTCATATAGAATTTCAGGGAAAAAAACCCCAATATAATATTTTTTCTTAAGGCTTTAAAAATATAATTGGCAAATAATTGTATATTTTACCTTGGCAGTCTGTCTGTCTGAACTGTGATCCTGATGTCTCATGTCTTTAGGTGGTTGAGCTCTGTCTGAACTGTATCTAATGTGTCCTAAAGATGACAATCATGGGAGATGGAGCCCAAGCAGGAAAGATAATCTATATTAAGTGGGTGAGGGGAACAAATGCAAAGCCCAAAAGGCAAAACCTTCCCCAGAAAAGTTGCTCTCTTTACAAACTTTCCAGCAAAAATGGAAGGCAGTGATGACATTCTCAAGGAGTCACAACTGGTGAGCAGCTGACCTGTGCTCTGTTGGCCACTGTCTGCATTTGTAAATCTGGAAATCAGTTATCCACTGGATTACTATGAGATTGCTCAAATTTATGATACTTCGTAAATGAGGAGGTTTGGTACTGTCCTGGTGCTGCACTGAGCTGTTCAGTGGGCTCTGTTACATCATTGGGCAGCAATCCTTACCATGACCTGAAACTCTAAAAAAGCTGGTGAAGAAAAGAGCTGCAACTGAATTCTGAGCTTGAACTACTAACTGAGCTCCAGGAACCAGCTGCACCTTCCATACACCCCTCCAGCACCCCTTCCTGAGTGCTTGTGGCTGTGTGCTGCTTCTTATTTAGGGCTATTCTCGCAGGAATTAATCCTACTTCTTTTTCCAGCCTCCTCACCAGTCTTGGGTAGTAGTAATCTACTAAAAAAGTACAAAGAGGAATGACTGATGCTTAGTGCTTAAAAAATACAGGCAGCTGAAATACTGATCCAGCTGGTTGTGAAAGGGATGGGGTGCTAAGAGAGAAACCTGTTAGCAAATGCTGGAATCCCCAGAGGTCCCCTTAAGGGGTGGTGCCATATGTGATACATCCCAGGCTTTCTTCGAGGTGACGTGAATTTTTTAAAATAATTAAAATGGTTTGCAGTGCTGTTCTGCACTTCCCTATGAATTATGGTGATGATGTTGCAGAGTACACAAAGCCCGTAGTATAACTTACATTATCATTTGTATCTGTAAAAGCTACAGCAGCATCTGCCTGCATAAATCAAGGAATTTTCTCATACCATTAAGAATTGATTTAATACCCTCAGATTTCATCTGAATAGGACTAGGACTTCTGCTTAGCTGCAGAAATGTCAATAATAGCAAACCAGATATTGATTCTGAGGACAATTTCAATCACCTGATTTCTTTGTCGCTAATGGAGCCCCTGAAAGTCAAGGGCACTGAAAGATTTTTAGAAATTAAATACTCAAAACTGACTTCTCAAAAAAAAAAAGGGGGAAAAATCCATATTGCTTATTAGAGAAGACCCATTTGGTGACAGGGTTGGTGAGTGGCAGTGCAGGACTTAGCACAGCCCAGGACCATCCACAGGTGCCTGTGCGGGTGCCAGGGGCTGCCTGGTGCCACCACCCCTGCTGCCCTCCCTGTCCTCGCCTGGCACAGCTGAGCGAGCCCGCAGGGCTGGCAGAAATGCCTCCCCCAGCTGACAGCCAAGGCCTTTCTCCTGTTTCTCCAGAACATTCTGCTGCCTTCTAGAATTCATTCTGCATCGTCCCTTCTTCTGAACGATGTGACTGTTGGTTGCGCTTTCATTTGTGGTGGCAGAGGAAGGACTTTAAAAGGAAACAAGCAAAACCCCCACCCCAAGTGCAGCCTTTCAGAAAGGTCGCCCCTCAGTATAAGCTGCAGTGTGATATATGAGTATTTTAAAGAGAAAACGCAGTTTCCCCTTCCAGGCCAGTCTCAGCACAGGGTTAACATCGGCAGCTCCATCATTTCTGGCAGCTGGGAAGGCAGAAGGGGCCCGAGCTGGCCCCGAACACACACGTGCTCAGGACTGATATTTACGGACACCCCGAGAACCACCTCTGTGTGCTGCACCACTTCCCCCAGGCAACTGAAAGTCTAGGCTCTAGGTGTTCCTCCCTGTTCCTAAAAATAAGCTATTTATTTTCAAATCAAAGGTGATTTAGAAAAGGGAATACTTCTAATGGAAACAGAAATCCAATGTGCATTGTTCTGCATTGCCACTGAGTGAGATCGAGTGAGAATAATAACAGAAGGATGCAGAGTAGGGCTGGAACAAGAACTTGGGCTTTTTCTGTGAGCACACTGTTGCTGAAACTATACTCCGTTTAAATAATTACACGTTATGGGAAAGATGATTAAGTTTTGAATCCAAGGGATTTATAAATCCCTTTCTAATGGATGGTGCTGGCTGTGGATGAGAATCCCTGTGATGCCCACAGGGCACCCTGGGCAATGTCTGACCCTGGAACTACTTTTGAGGCCGCTTAGTTTTTTTGGCCTTTTGAACAAAAAGGACCAGAAAATAAGTGTGCCCTGCAGGGCTGGTTCCAATAAAACCATCTAACGAAAGCCCTTTTAGGCCTACTGCCTGGAGGTGTGCAGGGATACCATCCAGCTGCCACCTTCTTGGAGTTCAGTCTGTGTTAAAGGTTGTTGGTGTCCACAGGTTGTTTAACCCGTGCTAAATTGTTGTTGTTCTTTAATATTCATAGTGGCAACGTGTCTGTTGAATTGTTCCCATTGACCCACTGGAGAAAAAAAAAAAGAGAATTATGAAGAAATATTATGGGATTCTTGGTGGAGAAACTAGTACGTAGGCTGATGTAAATCCTCTTTTTTCCCCTTCGAGTGCATGGGTAGATAGATACAGAAGGATATAAAGAACTTTGAAATGGAAGAGGAAATAGTTTCTGTCCCTCGTTGTTCTGATCACACATGACTGCAGAGGGATTTTAATCTACATATTTGCTAACAGCAATCGCTGATTAAACAATTAAAAAAAAACACACACACACACAAATAGAACCTCTTCTTCAGTTTCCTCTTCCCTACCTTAATTTTCATTTTAACCACGTGCTGGCAGGTAAGGGTCACCTTGGCAGGTGCTTAGTGAGGCTGAGAGGGTTCACGTGAGGCCAGTTAAGGTGCTTCTGTTCCAATGAACTGACCCCCTTCCCCACCAAAAGGAAATCTTGTGTTACAGGAGAACCCAGACTGTCCTGCAATGTGAGGGCAATGCAGAGTCCACAGCAGAAGAATTTATCAGCATCACAAAGAGGTTGACAGACTTAGATTTGGAGACTAATAAGCTGTGTGAGAGGGCTGGATGTGCTGCTGCTTCAGTTCTGGTGTGAAGAGATGCATGAACACTCAGATTAAGAGATACCCATAGATTAAAAGCGAGTTGAAATTTTAGATTCTTTGCATTAGTAGACAATGAATTTTTTGGTGAAGAAACTGACAGCATGAAAATAGCTCCTATTTTATAGAAAAAGCGGTGTGTGAGCTGCAGAAAAGTGAATGCTCTTCTGAAAAAGGCTTGTTCATGGAAGGGATGTAGCACCAAAAGCAACTAAAGGAAGAATGGTGCTGAGACAATATGGAAGCCTTGAACTTCAGTTGTTTAAACAAGAGCAGTGCAGTGACAGATTACTGAGATTTCAACAAATACGAGTTCAGAAAAGGTGGCTGTTTTCTCTTTCCAGCTCTTGTGCTGTGGGGCAAGCATGAACTGCTGATGGTTATTGTAGGTGGAAAATGAAATAGTAGAAAAGCTGAGATGAGCCTCCTATTAATTATTAAAAAGCTGACAGTCACCCTGTGCAGGATCTGCTGCAGAGATGTGACCTCAGAATGATGCCATGTCCTCAAAGCGATATTTAAATCCATGTTACCTCTGAGAAAGAGCTGCTCACCCGCTCCTCTGAACTAGAAACCCGTGACCTTCGCAGGGTACCCCGAATAGAATTGCACTGGCAAAATGCCCACTTAGAATGGCAATGGAAAGTGGGTACTTTTTGGATTTTTTTATGTTTTAAAAAAATTCTGAAGTACCTCTGTCCTGAAGCTTGAGGAGAAGCATGAGAGTGGAAAAGGTTTGAAATCTCTGCATGTATCAAATAGTGCCTTTAACTGCTCCTTGTTTTCTGGTGCATCACAAGGTGTCTTTTGAGGGGTGTCTGGGGGAGGGAGAGGTCCTGCCTCCCTCTGGAAGTTGGGAAGGGAAGGAGCTTTGGAGTTAGGTGTGGGTGTTTTGGTTGGATGACTTCTCCGGGTTGATTTTTGGTTTGTTTGCTGGTTTTTAGCTACTGAAGATAAAGGAACAGAACACAATTCTTTACCAAGGAAGGTTTAACTCCGTGCAGCAATAAAATCCTGTCTGAACCCCTCCTGCCTTCTAGGTGGCTTCTGCATTGGTATTAATTGAAGAAATGTCCTAGAAGTGTTAACAAGGATAATCACTGCGTTTTCTGGAGCTACATCTGCACTTTATAATGTTCATCCTGTCCGTGCTGCCCTACCACAGTTTGTTCTAAAGGCTGAGCAGCATTTGGTGCAGGGACTTTCACTTTAGATCCTCTGCTCTCCCTTGAGCTGGCAGCATATGAGACGAGAAGTATCATGCTGTTTGGATTATTAAAATAATTGATGGATTCATATTTACTGTGTCCCTTGTTAATACTGTCTTGTTAAGTCCTTCTGGAAACGAGATCACAGATTTTTCTAAGTAGCAGCTGCTGCACAGTTTCCTAAAATACCAGATTTTAGGGCTGGGCCACAGAAGACAGGGATGATGGTAAAAGCAGATGGCCTCGTTCTAACAATATACCTGGGCTTGCAGGCACTGCCTGCCTGGGGAGGTGTGGGCAACCTTGTTGGTTCGGGAGGTGCTGAGACTGCTCAGTGAACTCTTTGGTTCAGAAAGGAAATCACTGCTCCTGTTCACCCCTGAGGTTATTTGGAGATAAACCCTGCCTAAGCTGGAGATAGCCTAACCGTGTATATGTTTATTCCTCATGCTGCCCTTTATCAGTGGTTCATTACCCAAAAGCTCTGCAAAGAGAATCATACACATCAACCCTAGAAAATGGCTGTGAGTGAGATAAAAAGCAATGAACAACGATTAGTGCATTAATTTACAATATTTGTCAGGGTGATTACTGGCTGGATAAAAGTTCTATTTCCTCTGAGTAGGAGGAATTTAGCCCAAGAGTTCTCCTTTAATCCTTTCCCTATGAGGTTGATATCCCTGATGAGGAGCAGGTACCCTGTACTGTCCTTTGCACTATTGCTCCTCTCTCCAACAAATCTTCATCACCGCCGCTTCCTGAGTTATTGCACGAGCAATCAATAGAGTGTCCAGGAAATTATCCTGTGCACAGGCTCAGTTATCTGCTCATCTCTCAATTATTCCCAGAATGAAGTCACAGAGCAGCAGACACTTCCCTGAGGAAGGATTCCAAGGGAGCAGGATGTCCGTAAGATGTGGTTGGGGAATGCTGGGCCTTTGCAAAGCTGCATTCATACTGGTTTTACTTACATAGGTGCGTGGTGATCATGGTGTGAGACCAGATGAATTATTCATCTATAAGGTAGAAACATCTGCAATTGTTATTTGCAAGTTTATATAATTAGACTGGAATGATACTTTCTTTTTGCTATGGTTGTATTTTTTCAGAGAGTTTTTAATTTTTCTCAGAATTTTGATGAATTGTTTTTGACCTTGGCAATTTGTTTTGCTAAACTTCAAAAGCAATTTTAAGCAGAGAAGTATAATTTAAAGGTTTTATTTACTTTATAAACACTCTCCTTTGGATTCTTACTCAAGATAATTTAATATAAATACATCAAAGCCATAAAACCTGTTTCTGTCTCCTACAAATGTGTATATGCCTGTATTACATTTCTGTGCTATGATCCCAAATCAAGATTAATATTAAATCAGCTTGCCTAATATCAGCCTTAGTATCATCCTTTACTAAAGAGCTCTTCTCATTCTTGTTGGCAATTTCTACTGATAAAATTAGGGTTTTTTTTCACTGCAACTTGGAGAATTCAGCAAAGATTTCAAATTTCCATGATTTGGTAGGAGAGGTGCTGACTCTAAGGGATGTTTTATTTCAGTTGTTGAATTCCAGTTTGCCTGTGCCTCCTAACTCTGGAACACAGCTCTGCTCGCCCAGCTCTTCCCTTGGCTGGGGCAGAACTGTCCCCATCCGGCTGTGACTCTCCAGGTGCCCCCTTTTAACCCGCAGCAGAGCATTCCAATGGCTTTTGCTGGGCTACAGAAGGAAAATCTCCGGGCTTATTTCGTGTCAGCGCCCCCGTTAGAACAAACCAGTGCCCCCCCAGCGGAGAGGACATGGTGCTTGGAATTTAACCCTTCCACATCCTTCTGTCTCAGTAGAATGATGATGCATCAGAAACTTGTCACAGTCTAAAAGCTTGCTCCCGTTCGAAAAGGACCTGGGGCCCCGTGAATGGCTCCCCAAGGCGGGACAGCTGCTTTGGCTGATGGCATCTCCTAAGGGCTTGTCCTTCTGGTGGTGAGCTCAGCTCTGCTCTTCCTTGGGTTTCCCTGTGATGTGAGTTAAGCCCGACTGACACTTCCTGTGCCACATGATCTGTCTTGTGCTCTGTGTTAAGTCACGTTCTATTTCTGCATATTTTTCCTGCACTTGCTACGACCTGTGAAAGAGAAATGAATTACCAGCACACTGTTTCCTTACGCTGAGCAATTACTTCTAATGAATATTACATGGGCTATGTGAAGATCGAAAGTAGGAATAAAGAGACTTGCTATGGAAACACAGGGAGGGTGTCTGTTTTTTGGTTTTTTTTTAATACTTTCATTTATTTGGAGATTACTGTGCTACTGGTTCTTTATGGTGAAAATGTGACAGTTATGTCTGCTGGATTTTTCTTATTTTACTTTATATTCCTTAAAAAGTGGGAGATGTGACATTTCTGTACTATTTTTGGGTGTTTTCGTTTTTATTCTGATGTCTCCTTTCTCCAGACAGCAAAAATTAAGATGTTGCTTTATAACTGTGTCATTCATGCTTTTTATCATCAAGTAAACTGTCTGTCCTTCTTAGTAGTTCATGGTCCACAGAGTATTTCCAGCGTGGGGGCTCTGCAGTGCTTTGTGAAGCCTGTGCTGCCTTCTATTTCCAGTGTCGTATTTGGAGCAAGATAATGTCTGTAGCCCAACAAAAGCTTGTGAACCGACCTCACTGTATCTTATTGAAGCAATGAATCTGCCTTGTATTTTCACTGACTGATCTCTGTTCCTGCACCAATTATTTACTTCTACGTGTTTGTGCTGTGCTCTTACACCCCATTCCCAGCACTGAGGATGAGGATTTCTGCAGCAAAGTCTGTGTGAAAAAGAGGTGGCTGCCAAGCCCAGGGATACACTCTTTATTCTCGTGGTATTAAACTGGTTTCAAGCAGGAGAACTGCATCTCTGCACTGCTGACATGAGCCAACAGCTTCAGGCTGAGAGGAGGAGGGAGAGCAGCGATATTTGTAATGCCCTGCTAAATGCAGATGAGTTCTGTGCCTCTGTCTTCTGGAGGCTGCCTGCCTGAGTCAGCCGAGTTCATTTACATTTTGGTGACTTCTACAAGAATTTTGCCAACACAGCTTATTACTGCAAACATTGTGTCAGTTCTGACATTTCCCCGTGCCGGGAGAATCCCGGGGATGGCTGTGTTTGTTCTCAGCTGCAGACTTGGGGTGTCACCAGTNAGCATTCCAATGGCTTTTGCTGGGCTACAGAAGGAAAATCTCCGGGCTTATTTCGTGTCAGCGCCCCCGTTAGAACAAACCAGTGCCCCCCCAGCGGAGAGGACATGGTGCTTGGAATTTAACCCTTCCACATCCTTCTGTCTCAGTAGAATGATGATGCATCAGAAACTTGTCACAGTCTAAAAGCTTGCTCCCGTTCGAAAAGGACCTGGGGCCCCGTGAATGGCTCCCCAAGGCGGGACAGCTGCTTTGGCTGATGGCATCTCCTAAGGGCTTGTCCTTCTGGTGGTGAGCTCAGCTCTGCTCTTCCTTGGGTTTCCCTGTGATGTGAGTTAAGCCCGACTGACACTTCCTGTGCCACATGATCTGTCTTGTGCTCTGTGTTAAGTCACGTTCTATTTCTGCATATTTTTCCTGCACTTGCTACGACCTGTGAAAGAGAAATGAATTACCAGCACACTGTTTCCTTACGCTGAGCAATTACTTCTAATGAATATTACATGGGCTATGTGAAGATCGAAAGTAGGAATAAAGAGACTTGCTATGGAAACAGAGGGAGGGTGTCTGTTTTTTGGTTTTTTTTTAATACTTTCATTTATTTGGAGATTACTGTGCTACTGGTTCTTTATGGTGAAAATGTGACAGTTATGTCTGCTGGATTTTTCTTATTTTACTTTATATTCCTTAAAAAGTGGGAGATGTGACATTTCTGTACTATTTTTGGGTGTTTTCGTTTTTATTCTGATGTCTCCTTTCTCCAGACAGCAAAAATTAAGATGTTGCTTTATAACTGTGTCATTCATGCTTTTTATCATCAAGTAAACTGTCTGTCCTTCTTAGTAGTTCATGGTCCACAGAGTATTTCCAGCGTGGGGGCTCTGCAGTGCTTTGTGAAGCCTGTGCTGCCTCCTATTTCCAGTGTCGTATTTGGAGCAAGATAATGTCTGTAGCCCAACAAAAGCTTGTGAACCGACCTCACTGTATCTTATTGAAGCAATGAATCTGCCTTGTATTTTCACTGACTGATCTCTGTTCCTGCACCAATTATTTACTTCTACGTGTTTGTGCTGTGCTCTTACACCCCATTCCCAGCACTGAGGATGAGGATTTCTGCAGCAAAGTCTGTGTGAAAAAGAGGTGGCTGCCAAGCCCAGGGATACACTCTTTATTCTCGTGGTATTAAACTGGTTTCAAGCAGGAGAACTGCATCTCTGCACTGCTGACATGAGCCAACAGCTTCAGGCTGAGAGGAGGAGGGAGAGCAGCGATATTTGTAATGCCCTGCTAAATGCAGATGAGTTCTGTGCCTCTGTCTTCTGGAGGCTGCCTGCCTGAGTCAGCCGAGTTCATTTACATTTTGGTGACTTCTACAAGAATTTTGCCAACACAGCTTATTACTGCAAACATTGTGTCAGTTCTGACATTTCCCCGTGCCGGGAGAATCCCGGGGATGGCTGTGTTTGTTCTCAGCTGCAGACTTGGGGTGTCACCAGTGGGGACACACAGGGAGCAGTGCCAGCCTTGGCCGCTGCTGCCCCTCACCCAGCACAGCACCGCTCCCTGAGCTCTGCCCCCGCTGCCATGGGGTGGGAATAAAAGCCTTTCCCACAACAACTGGATTCTGGAAGCAGCACTGGCACATGGGGCAGGCACAGGACTGGTCCCCAGGCCTGGTTTCCAGAGCAAGGGGCGCAAAGAGCTGCACTGACACAAGGCAAGAGAGCCACAACGTGGGGACAGGGCTCAGCTGGGGACACCGGGCACATCCAGCCCTTGACATGGGGACAGGGCTCAGCTGGGGACACCGGGCACATCCAGCCCTTGACATGGGGACAGGGCTCAGCTGGGGACACCGGGCACATCCAGCCCTTGACATGGGGACAGGGCTCAGCTGGGGACACCGGGCACATCCAGCCCTTGACATGGGGACAGGGCTCAGCTGGGGACACCGGGCACATCCAGCCCTTGACATGGGGACAGGGCTCAGCTGGGGACACCGGGCACATCCAGCCCTTGACATGGGGACAGGGCTCAGCTGGGGACACCGGGCACATCCAGCCCTTGACATGGGGACAGGGCTCAGCTGGGGACACCGGGCACATCCAGCCCTTGACATGGGGACAGGGCTCAGCTGGGGACACCGGGCACATCCAGCCCTTGACATGGGGACAGGGCTCAGCTGGGGACACCGGGCACATCCAGCCCTTGACATGGGGACAGGGCTCAGCTGGGGACACCGGGCACATCCAGCCCTTGACATGGGGACAGGGCTCAGCTGGGGACACCGGGCACATCCAGCCCTTGACATGGGGACAGGGCTCAGCTGGGGACACCGGGCACATCCAGCCCTTGACATGGGGACAGGGCTCAGCTGGGGACACCGGGCACATCCAGCCCTTGACATGGGGACAGGGCTCAGCTGGGGACACCGGGCACATCCAGCCCTTGACATGGGGACAGGGCTCAGCTGGGGACACCGGGCACATCCAGCCCTTGACATGGGGACAGGGCTCAGCTGGGGACACCGGGCACATCCACCTCTCCAATGTCAGGAATTCCACTTGTTTAATCCCTGTAACTGCACCAAAAGGATGCTGGATTCCTGGCAGAGGATCCTTTCCCCCTGTACCAGACAGTGCCCTTTACAAGGACGCTGGAGGAGTCGGTGCCTCAGGCCAGGACCTCGGTCTGAGTTAGACCCAGAACTCCTCGCTCTTCCTTTCCCAGATCCCTGCTTTGTGCATTTCCCTGGCTCTCCCACGCAGGATCGAGGCGATGGCTTCTCCTTCTCTCCTCAGTGAGGGTGTCATCAGGGTTTCTTTCGTTTATAAACATCATTTACTAGTTCTGTGAATTACTGGTGCTTGTGAAAGCCACCGGTGATGCTTAATAAGATGGATCCGAATATTTGGCCGTCTACCACTACAGGTATTTTTCTCCTCCCCTGCTTAAGTATTTTTATATAATCTGCATTTATTTGTCATTATTCTCTCAAGCCTGGTGGCTACAAACACTTCTCTTGCAATGGAATGACAGGAACAAGCCTCCTCTGTTAGCACTCAGATGGAACCAACCACATTATTTCGGTTCTGAAGTAGGAGGTATTTGAGTTTAGGGTTTCAAGGAGACTTTTTGTCCCCTGGCCCTGCTGACTGTTTTCTATTCTCCCCGTGTTCTTCATCTCATTTTCAATTCTACAGCCTATAGTTTTTCCACTTACTCACGTTTCCTAAAGTCAATGTGCCAAACCGTGGATTCTGCTCTTTATTTGTCAAAAGGCTGAGGACAAAGGAGTCAGGAAGGTGCTCATGTGCACAGCTTACACACTGTAAGTGCACTTTGGTCTTATTTGTACAAAATTTCCCAGCTCAGGGGCACTGAGGTACAAGTCCCAAAACTGTCATGGTTTTGCCTCTCTAGATTTCAGGAGAGTATTTTGCCTCACTGAGGGGCTTGTCTTGTTGTTTTGAAAGTTTGTATTACAGAAGTGTTAAAATAAAAATTCCTGAAGTGTTTTAAAATAGCTCTTTCTGAAATTCGTAGTCTTCCTGTAAGAAGGGAAAGGCAGGCTGAGGTAACTCTTCTAACTAAAGCAGCTGCTGGTGTGTTGGGGGTTATGGAGCAGCCTTGGGAGCTGCTCGATGGAAACTTCCCTTTGAAACCTCGGCTTCCCTCCCTGAAAAAAGGCAATCTTTCACAGAAATACGTTAATATATTTCCGAGTATAATAATACCACTGCTCATTTCTCACTAGGAAGCAGAACTGGCCAGTCTTTGTATCCTGTCAGATAATTTCCTGTCATTACCTCTATCCTGGAAATAGCTGTATTTAGCAGAACTGAGCATCTTCTAAGTTCCCAGGCCATCATGAGAACGACTGTGCCACTGCAGGGGGACCTGGCACTGCCATCTGTGCTTGATAGTCCCTGCCCACCCTCCTTTCTTGAAGCCACTGATTTCCACTGGCCATGGTTGGTGTCTCCAGGTGGGAGGCAAAGGGGGCCAGGCTTGCCTGTCGTGTTTACTGGGGGCCACAGTTCTGTGCTTAGTTGTTTTTTCTAAACCCTCTATTCTTTTTATCTGCGTGCTAATGAAAAGATAAGTTGTCAAATTAGAGGTGCACAACATGGATGAAAGTTCTGCTCTAATTAACAATTACTTGAGGGCCATAGTAATTATGGCCATTGTTCATTTCTGCTTACAGAAGTTGGGAGTGTCTCAGTAGGATTTTCTGTATCAGGCAAGATTAACACATAGTGACCCTCAGCAGGCAGTACGATGTGCATTAAATAAAACTTAATGGCAGCAAATAAAAAAGGGAAAACATGCTGAATAAATATAACAGTATTGGAAGAAGCAGCCTTCCAAATTTATCTGTAGAAAGGATAAATAAAAGCTGTAAGAGAAGAGGATATTGCTGTCATTAGTTTTGGTAATCCAGACTAAGGTGATATATGAAATCTGTAACCAACCCAGCAACAGCATTTTTGTATGCAATAGGGTGCATGGGGAAGAGAGACAGTGATTTCCATAACAAGCTAAATTCTCCTACTAAACACCGATAAATTCCATGAATGCTCCAAAGAACTGAAACCTCTCTGGAGGTCAAAGCATCTACTTGTGTCTAAGCAAGTAACAAAGAAATAAGACTAACAAGTAGCAGTGAATTCAGAGCTACAAAGATTTTTTAAACTATCATTACAACACATAATGTATGTCTTAAGACCCTTGAATTAGCAAGATTATAAGAACTGATTTACTAAGCTGCCTCTTAACTGGCTGCTGATGAGTTTTTTTCTCTTTCCCCTTGTCCCTTTATCCTTTTTGGGATGCTTAAGTCTTTTTCCTAATAGAGAAGCTTATATTACAAAGATATTCCTGAATATAAGTGATATAATTTTGTTGCTTCATAAATGTGCTAGGATGTCTAAAAGCAAATTTCAAAGCTGACAAGTGTAGTGACATTCAGTTGCTGGGTGAAGAAGGGATGTTAAAGGAAGCTGAAATGACTTCTCAGGAGGAAGTTGGCAGACACAGGACAGTCTGGGGCCCCTGAGTTTGGATTCTTTCTTGCCAGACTGTGCCTTCCACTTGTGTTTCCTTCAAAGATTGCTTAAAACTAGGTTTCCCTGTGTGTTTCAGTGGTCCATCATGCTATCACACAGATTAAGAGTATTCACCCGCTTTTGGAACTTCACTTTGGGGCTTATTTTGGGAATCCGTGCTTTCTTCATCTGACATTTGGAAGTAAGAGAAGCCTGGATGCACCTACAGGGCAGGCTGGCCCTCTGTGAAATCCCCTTGCTGAGTCCCTGCCTGTCCTGACACTGGAGCTCATGAACCTGCCCTTGGAGGGTCTGGGAGCCTTCCCTGGGGCTCTTGGCAAGGACCAGCAGGAGCCTGGATACAAATTTGTAAGAGGATTGTGAATCTGCAAATTCCCTTTCTTCAGCCGGAGTAACTTTAAAAGGGCATCTGAAGGACTTGGAATGAATGCAAAGAAAGAATGCATTCATTGGCAGTTTAATTGTCAATATTTAATATTTCAAGCTGTTACGTTGATGGAATAGATATTTAAATAACAGTACCACACGTCTCTTGAAATCTGCTTTGCTGATAAGAACTGTCCAAAAATCCAAGCCTGGACAGTGCTCATTGTTTCTTCTCTGAGTGTGTTCCCCTCCTGGGTGACTCTGGGCAGGATTACCTAGAGAGCACTTTCCATAGGCAGGATTATATACGTACTTTATATCAATCTGCCTGGAGAGTGCTGGAGGTCATTAATCCAAACGGCCTGTGCTGATTACTAGAGAGGAAATCTGTGGGATGGGCTGTGTGGATGCAGCTCTAGGAACAAGCAGAAACCTGTTAATATGAGTCCTAAGTAAAATCTTCATGACATGGTTTTTGTTCAGTATTTAATTACTTTAATAATAAAATGAGCAGTATCAAGTGTCATAAAAGACAATTTCTTTGATATAAAAGCCTCCAGTTGCAACCCTTGAGACTGAGAGCAATGATTACACAGGTTATGACTGCCTATGGCTTCAGTGGGGAATATTCCTTGGTTCTCATGAAAATGTGCATTTAAGTCTGAAGCAGAATTTTACCCTTTAATACTACTTTCTCATGGTGTCAGGAAAGTTTGTAGATAGATAATACAGCCTTAAAAAAAAGAAAGCTAAATGATTGGCTGGAGGACTGGAAAAAGGGTAAATGAAGGCAAGCACGTCTTAAGTGCCACAAGTCACCACTAGTTTTGCAAGTGTATTTTCTGAGAAATGTGTGGTTAACCCCTGAGCAAAGATTATCCATTTGATTTCATCTCACAGCAAGGGAAATATTAGCTTGTTTCCTCAACTGGAACAAATCCATGCACTGCTTCTCAGGGCAGCTTCCCTTGGGTACATGCAGTACAATGCTTTTGTTCAGTCTTAGCAGTGGTTCTACTTCTGATCCAAGAGGATTTAAAAGCAAAAAATTGCCATCAGTCAAGAAATAAGAGCACGAGGAAGAGAAAGGGGGGGGAAAGGGAGAGGAACAAAGACACAAGAATGTGGTTTTTTTTCATATGGTGATTCTGGTTGACTGATACAGAAAGGAATAGGCAAATATATTCATACAATACACTTTAAATAGTCCACGTTCTTTCCCATTAGGCTGAATTTCGTGGTAGCTGCACATTAAATGCAATACTTTTATGCCAGGGTTTTGCTTCCTAAATGCTAAAATTAAGCTCTCAGAGTAAGCTAAGGAAGTAACTATTTCATCTCAGAAAGCCAAGACAACCATGGAGGGTAAAATTTAACTAAATTCTGGGAGCTTATCCTGCACTATGAAATTTATATCTGTTTTGATTTTCCTTTCTCCATTAAGGCATCTCTTTTACAGAGCTGTGTTTGTGTCTGTGCACACACATCATCTGTTGGCAAGTATGTTCTCGGTAGGAATCATCTTTGTGAAGGCACACACGTGTCTTGTCAGGCTGTTGTTGATTCCTGGGGTGCCATAAACAGCCTTTTAGGAATCTCAGCACACAGTTACTCTTACTTATATTCCCATAATGCCATGGTTGGGAAACTGGATGTGTGGGGTGCTACAAAAAGAACAAAGATTCCCTCCTCCCACGTTCTTCTCGTTTGATGCACCACTTGTTCAGGCTCTTCCTGCCAGACTGGCTCGTGGCAATAGCACCGAGGTTTTCCAGCTTTTAGCCATATGCTCCCATATGATGGAAATCTATGCTGGAATGTGGCCTCACTGGAAGGTCCCCTCCTGCTCTCTATAGATGTGGTGGATGCTGATTTTGAGGACCCAGGTTTTACCTTTGTTCCCTTCCCTTCCCTGAAAATTGCCCTTACCATGACTAGCTATAAAGCTTTCCCTGTGCATGCCTAGGTCTGAAAGGATGTGTAAAATACTATAACCTGTCTTTCTTTTACAACCACCGTCCCATGTGCAAGCCCCTGGAGTCTCTGCCCATAACTGGACAAATAGCAATGTCCAGAGTGCCAGTGTGACTGGGCTGCCCACAGCAGTGGGTATCCTCAGAGCACCCTGGCTTCCCTCTTATCTTACAGCACGGGGCCACAAGACGTTCCCTGAGCTCCAGGATGTGAAACTGGTATTGAAAATACACTCGAGAAAGAGCTGTCAGTTTTGGTTTCCCCCTCTCCTAAGGAGTTATTTCTGAACTCCTTTCTTAGCATCTCTTTCTCCTTTGCCATTCTCATTTCTGAGATCCTGCATGGCTGAGCCAAGGCAGCCTCTTGTGCTAAATGAGTGCTGAGGTCACTGGTACAGGGAGCTTCTGCGTCTGATTTCATAGATGCTGGAACAAAAGGTTCTCATTTGATTCCCTCCCAGTGCCTGAGTACGTGAATCCGGAATATTGGCTTAGGCATTAATGACACAGTGGGCAGGAGGTACTGGAGAGTCATTTCCCCTTCCCTCTGTCACTGTTCTGCTTCCCTGGCTGATGTGCTGCCACTGCTTTCAGAGCAGATCTTGCACGTTCCCAGCAGTGACTGGCAAATCCCGGAGCCGCTGGAGGGAACGCACGTGCACAGTGAGCACGCATAACACACCAACAATTGGCCACTTCTGTCTCTGTTTACAGAAAAAAAGCTTTCTCAGACCAAAAAGGAGAACTGTTGGACAAATAAGCTTCTAACGGGTACTTTTTATTTTTAAACCTTCACAAAGCACAATGTGCTATGCTTTTGGTTTCTATAATCTGAAATTGTGGGTTTTTTGAAGGCCTGAATGCTCACACCTCAGCTGCCAGTTTAAACCTAAGTACCACCAGAGGGGATCTAATCCAGCCCAAAGCAGAAAACCCACTTTGCTTCTGTGATGCCTTTTCAAGGACTCCAGTGTTGATGAGAATGACTGACCAGTGTCCAGATTGATGGGATGATTTTTGGGGGGCAATAGGAAAGACATCCCTTTGGTTTACCTCGGTGGTTATATTTTATTCTTCATGTTCTGTTATGTTAACTGACACTGAGACTGAACTGCTGTCTTATTCCAGCTGTGCCAAGTGAAGCTGTATGTGATAAGCTTCCCTGGGAATCCCTGTATGGCCCAAGCCCACCAAAAATTCCCTGCTCTCAAAAGCTTAAGACAGATTTGCTTGTGAGCAGAAACAACTGAGTACCTAAGGGTGTTTACTGGGGGTGAACTGTGCAGCTTTTCAGGAGCACCTGGGAAGGTTTTTTCATCTCCCAGTTTCATGAATATTGAGGGATGTTTGAAGACAAAGTCATTGCACAGATTTTTCAACACAGTTCCAAAAGATAGCTGAGTTCTTAAAGGTGGATGTGCTGCTGGTCATTAGCTGCCACACACGAACTGTGTTATTGCTGCTGTTCCAGCTTTACTGAAAGATAGTTGTGTTTCTAGAAAGCCAGAGGCGGGGGAAGAATTGGAACAAAACAGAGCAAACCAGAATAACACAGTCAAGGGTGTTATCGTCACTGAAAGTCTTTTTGGACCTTGATAAATATTCCAGATAGTGAATTTAGGAAACAGACCTGTGCACACCATGTGACTGTATCACCAGCTGCTTGGCAATGTAATTAATTGGTTCCATCACAGAATTGCTTTGCTAATTAGGTGGAAAACAGTCTTGTGAGTAGTACTGGGAGGGTTCATTTGCTGGCCTGCTGTGCAATATGTTTGCATGTTCAGTCCTTCCATGAGAAACAGGGATTGTGATCCCAAGAGCACTTCGGGGCACTTGCACCTCTTTACAGCAGTGTGGCCCTTCTGTACGCAGGCACTGTGGCTGAGCAGGCAATCTCAGGTCTCCCTGCTGGCGTCAAGCTTTAACCAAGAACAGGTGCTTGTGAGTTTTTCTCTCTACTATGGCAGTTTTCCCCCCTTTTGCTGTGGCTTACTCTCCTCATAGTTCTTGAAGTTCACAGAAAACTTCCTAATAAGCTGCTGGGAAAATCTGGGGAGCTGATTCAACCTGTTGTTCAAATATAAATCTGCCCTTCTTAGCTGCTAATGACGAACTTTGACAAGGGTTGTTTTCACAGACAGCACAAAAGGTGGAACATGACTTTATTCTGCTAGATTTTTTTAATGCTGAAATTACTCATTTGTAACACAATGAAAATGGAAATGTTAACTATGTATGTACTGGTTTTACATTATGATTTGTTATGAGAATTATAAACTTCCAGCCCAATGGAAATTCATTTCAAAACATCTGCTTGGCATCCACAGAGGCATTTTTAGTCAAGGTATCCCATACTGTGTGGCAGAAGGTTTGGACTTTTGACTGAGTTTTAAAAAAGCCTAAACAACAGCTGTCTTTTTCCTGCTCCTTTACAGTTAATCTCTCAAAACTCCAGGTAGGAATAGGCCCTCCTGCACCCTGGTAATATACATTCAGATATACACAGACAGACACACAAGCAGACAGACAGACAGACACTGCTGACCACCAGCACTGGGGCTCAGAAAATATTACATCAGCTTTTGTCCTTGAAGAAAGAGAAATTTAGAAGAAACTCCAAATCTCCACTGGGAATCTGTGTGCGTGGGTGTGGGGGATGCAGATGTGGCCTCCAAACAGATGTGGGGAGATGATGGCCGTACATTTTTAGCAGTGACAGCTTGAGAGCTGTAGCTCTATACACACCACACCTGCCTGTTGTTAAAGAACAAGTTTTAAGTGACTTAAAGCCACTTATCAAAAGGTTTCTACATTGTTGGAATAATAATATGAAAGTAAATTTCTTAGAAATATATGTACATTTCTGCTTTTATATATATAATTAAAGGAAGTGACAATCCCCATGTCCCTGAGAACATCAGATTAAGTAAACAACAATCTTATGCGATACATCTATTTGCATTTTTAATCAGCTTCCTTAAACAGCATGACAAATTGTCCAAGGGCACACAAAGCAATGGACAGGTTGTGTGATTGAGACGAGCTTTAAAGGCGTCTGTTAATAATGACTCAACAGAAAACATGCAGTGGGGGAACTGCACTTCCTTCTTGGAACCTGCTGTTCATTGTGTGTGGGTTTCATATGATGTTTTTCTCAGCCAAAATAGAAACGAAATTATATCTCTGAGCTGAGATGCCGTGAACTGTAAAGTAAATGTAACAGATCTAAGAAGAGAAAGAAAAATGCTAACTAATATGTACAAATCTGATATTTTCATTCATGCTTTATGGCTCAAGGGTGTGGTACTTTAAGGGACTGTTGCCTTCAGCGGGCAGCACGAGGAGTTTGGACCCTGCCAGGAAATTCTGAGATGTATTAGGATGAAATAACCTGAATGAACAAAGGTACTTTCTAACCTATGGGCTAAATGTTTAGGTGTCAGTATTATAGAAGCAGAAAGTTAGACCAATACATGAAGTGCCTCTATCCTGCACACGGAAAGAAAAATAATAAATAGGGTACATACATATTTCTATATATACATGTGTCCTTATATATTACATAATATTACCTATAGACTATTCACAAAGGTGGGATTTTTCATACAGAAATGCTTTTTCCATGTGCTCATTTAGCCACATGTCCTGACTTCCTGAGGTGAGTACAAGTGCCTGGGGAAATCTGTCAGCTCTGGCATTCCCTGAGCTCTGCCCTGCCCTGCCCCTTCTCCTGCAGCAGCAGCAGCAGTGCTGCTCTGGCCAGCCTGGGGCCGCAGGACAGCCTGCCCTGCCACCCCTGCAGCCACTCGTGGGTCTGTGGCTGCTCAGCTCTGACGGGCAGGGCTGTGGCTCGGCAGGACCAGCACACGACGCTTTGGCACCCGCCTCGTCTGCAGCATCTCTGTGCCTGGGAGGTGACAGATGCTGGTGCTCACCGGGTGACACTCTGCTCTCGGGTTCGTTTGCGAAGAGTCGCTCTGCGAAGGCTGAAGATCATGAGTCTTTCACTGAAAAGTAATGATTTTCCCTCTAGGTGGTTTCTGAGTTGTGTGCCTGTCTGTAACCATTGCAAATGGTCTGCTGGGGTTGTTCTGAGCTCTTAACTAGTGCAACTTGTTCAGAGCAAACCTGTTGGTATTTGACTCTGTTTTGTCATGTGTCACTGGTGCAGTTTTTCTGTATTAACACTGAATTGACAGCTTTGCATTTAGAAGAAAAGTATATTTACCTATATTAAGGAGTGTGTTGCCACTCACTACTTCATGCACACCTATACAGAAGGGCAGGAAATAACACAGAGAATCAGAATCACAGAATGGCTGGGGTTGGAAGGGTCCTTAAATGTCACCTCATCCCACCCCCTGCCACGGGCAGGGACACCTTTCACTAGACCAGGTTGCTCCAAGCCCTGTCCAGAATGACAACATGCAATGTAAATGGATTAAAGGTTTCCATGGGATCCTGGCAAAATGCAGGATCATCAAAACTGCCGTGTCCCGATCAAACCTTCCTCAACCGCACCCAATATGTTTTCCCAGAGGAAAAAAGCCAAGCCCCATGCCCAGCTGTAATCTCTGCTGATTAGATTAGGAATTAAGAATGTAAGAACCCGAGGCCCCGCCTAAATTCAGGTTTTATGTGTCATCCTGTGCATGTTAACTGTAGCCCCTCTGACTTCCCAGTTACAAACTCATAATCTCTTGTGCTCCGTGGATCTGACCCGAGCCCTGCTCCACTGAATGGGCTGTGAGCAGTTCTGCAGTCTGGGGGGGTTTGAACTGCCCCGCAAAGCCTGGGGGGGGGTGTGCCAAGCAGGGATGGTGGTCCAGGCCTGTGCCCACACTGGGCATGGCTCAGAGCGTTTCACTTTGCGTTTTTGCCCCCGTGCATCTGAACGCCCATTCCACCATGGAGAGCGTTGGGCTCACTCCTGACTCTCCTTCTTGGCTTTCCTTTCACCTGAAGTGTCTCGACAGAGCTGTCATTGTGCTCTCCCCGTTGTCACTTCTGGTCCTTTCACAAAGCCGAGCCTACATTCTGTGTCCGATGTTGTGTTAACTACGATCCCCAAGTCTCCCAGTGCTTCTGGCAACAGATTAGTGCCGGCAGGGCCTGATCGGTCCTGCTGGTGGCACGAAGAGTAGAGGTCTAAAAGCAGTTTGTCCTCTTAGATGGTGCTGGTTACAAAATGGATGTGTTAAAAGGAAGGTTTCAGGGTTAAAACTGTCGCTTGGCATTGCCACATAAACATAATCAGCACAAAGCAGGAACTGAGTGAGCTGCGGTGGTTACACCACTAAGTTTGGTAGTAACAGCAGCTGCCGAGACCACAGTACACTTGTGTTCATTGAAATCTCCCAAGGCACCTTTCAGCTCCTTTGCAACAAATCTGGTTCTGAACCAATTGCCTAAAACCATCTGCACTGCTACAAAAAGTACCCCATGACTCCTTTAAACGCACTGGATCTCTGACCTGGCAGCAATTAGCACTTGCCGATGCAGTGCCCGGCCAGCAGCCACAGCCCTGCAGAGCTGCCGCTGTCTGATTGTTTCTGGCAATGGCAACTGCCTTTCTTAGGCTTTTTTTCCCCCCTCTCCCCCTCATCTGGCATTTCAGAGCAGTAACCTTCATCATACGTTAGTTTAATGCATTCTGAGGTTGACCAAATCCTGCCTTACCGCTGCTGCCTGAACCACATCCTCCAAACCAGGATGCAGCATAAATGATTCAGACACATGAATAAATAAACTTCTAAATATCCATATCCTTGCAACAACAAAACCAGATCAAATCTAATATTCAGAACAGTGTATTGCTGCAAACACTGGTTTGGTGAGCAAATGGACTCGCATTCGTGGGATGTTGTGTCACGACTTAGGGAAGCGAAGGGTTAGTTAGTCTGATGGACAGGTGGGCTCTGCCACAGTCCCCTTGTAGTGACAGCACAGCCAGTTCGAGGCAGAGTCTGTCACCACACTGCAGTTCTGTTTTGCACAGTGGAATGCTCAGTTCATCTGAAAGGAGGAGAAAGAATAGGTGACGGTGTAACAGGCAGCTCCTTCCTGAGCAACAAAGCCATGTGTCTCCTGAAAGTCAGTCCTGCTGCCTCTGAAAGCCCTGGGTGGATGACAACACTCTTTTTATTTTGTCAGACTTGAAAAGGGTCTCAGACTGAAAGATATTTCCTCTCCTGTTGTTGCTGGTCATTTAAGTCGTGTTCCAGACGGATGAGGTGTAGGTGAAGCGCACCAAAGAAATCACAGGGGTCTCTGAGCCCTCCAGCTGCCTCACATGCTTTAACATCCAAACCAAACCAATCCATCTTTGCCCCAGTTTAACACAAAATAGATAAACGAGGGGAAAAAAAGAGATCTCTTATCTTGCATAAACCTGAAGGACTGGATTAAGGGCTTCTTAGCTGTAAGTATAATTCTCTCACAATCCCTTTCCAGTTTGACAGTTAAGGGCAGGAACAGAGTCTGATAGAGCGGGAAAAGATTTATTTTTTGAATACTCTTAATAAAACCTTGGGTAAATTTATGGAGACAAACAGGTTTGGTTTGCAGAGACATGAAATCCTATTTAGTAGGGTCTACAGCTCTGTATGAAACCCAGTGTCTTACTGGCTCCTCATTTGAATGATTGGAGCCAATTCCCAGGACTACTGTTTATTTTGGGGACTGAGTAGAAAACTGAATCACTCATCTCTGCCTAGAGAGGGAGGAAAAAAGAGTAATTTTGTCTCGTCCTTTGATAGTGTGGTTCCTTTTATCTTAAAGCACACAGACAGGCATAAACAGGCATTTCCTGCTCTCAAAGGAGAGGTGGTAAGAGCCTAAGCCCTGCAGCTTTGGAAAAGCAGTTTCAGGCCATGCCAATATTCACCTGTACAAAATACACTGGAAATGGCAGCGTGGGTGGGTGGGACTGTTGTCACTTGTCATGCATGGACAGGGTCAGCCCTGCCCAGTCCAAAAGCTCTGGGAGCCTTGTCTTGTACAGAGCTGCAGAAACAGCAGGAGGTGTTTAGCTTTACGTTTTGTTTGATGCCCATAAACACTCGAACAGCAGCTGCATGATACAACATTTAAAAAGGAGCCGGGGAGTCTCTCTGCAGGGAAGTGCACGGGGTTTTTTTGGTTTTTACGTGTTAATTGCACAATACAGAATATCCCATGGAATGCCAATGACCTGCTGTGCTATCCAAACCATTGAGCAGATCACTGAGAAAAGAACTTGCCATGTAAATATATTAAAGTTTGTGAGGTTCAAATCTATTAACATACTGTAAGGAACAAACAAATTCATGGAGATCAGGGAGTCAGAAAATTATCCAGGAATGGGGGGGGGGGGAACCCNNNNGGGGGGGGGGGGGGAACCTCCCACATTATTCAAAGAAGATATTTTATAACTTTTTTCCCATTTCACCTGCAGTGCTATGGAAAGTGATCTCGTTTGGATCATATATAAAAGGAAATAATTCTCTGACAAGCACATCCGAGTGTGGAAATGGATACACTGACATCATTTAATTGCATTGTTATATAGAGACTTCCAGTAAGGAGAAAGGTAAGCAAAACAGACAGAAAATTGTTCATTAAGGACAGAATAAGATGTTTAAAAATATTATTTGGCAAGGAAGACCTTTGCACAGATTCTTTGGAAATCAGCTTTAATTTTCTTCAGAGGATTAGGAATTCAGGTTGTATTCAGGCTACTTTCTGTGAGCAATCCAAAACATTCCAAACAGAGGCAGTCGAAAGTTCAAGCCAAGCTTTGAAAACACAAGCACCAGAAAACACAGGCACAGAGGGCCATGTGCAGCTGGTGCCCAGCAGAAGACAGGCTCTGGTGCTACACAGGATTTGTTCCCTCTCCAGCACTTTTAGCTGGGACACTTTTGTCACCCTTTAGAGCTGTGAAACCATGTGGTTTGGGTCATTGCTCCTGATTTCCCATTCTCCACGCAGCTTCTCCAGTGGAGGGTGTCACGACCCCCAAATGCATTTATAAATATCACCAGCATTGACAACGTGCAGCTCCAATAAAGCCGAGCTTGTTTGCCTGTACCTGGCAGCTCTGGATCTGCAGGGCAATAATCAGATTGTGCTTTTTCAGAACATCCTGTGCTACATTTCCTGAGTGGCTCCTGTATTTCTGGGAGGCATCTCAGGCAATTTGGAGGTAAAATGGCATGGAATTCCCAGCAATTACAGTGGTGGAATTCCTGTCTGGGTGTGGGCTGTTTTTGTTTGGTTGGTTATGGGTTTTTGGGGGAATTCTTTCTTTGTGGTTTTGCTGTTTATTTGGGTTTTTTAGAGTTAAAAAAGCAATAGGAGCAGCAACTAAGCGATAATATTTTGTGGTGCCAAGTGCAGTCCTTGCGTAAATGGGAACAACTTTTGTCAGTGTTTGACTGGTTGCACAGTCATTGCAGATCAGGAAGAAAAATGTTGTAAAGGGAAAAAATAATATATTAGCAAATTTATTGGAGTAATTGGTCCTGGTAGGTATCTTAAATAGTTGTATCTTCCCTAAAGTCTATTTAGTTCATGATCTAGTTTGAAGTTGCCTGAATTATTTAAACCTCTCTGAACTTGCTCCAGTTCACACCCTTTCCCATCCCTGCTCACTGGTCCTGGTTTCACTAGTTAACACTGTTCTCCTCTAACACTGGCTCTGATGGCACCACTTTTTGGATTATGGAAGTTTTCTACAGTTCCTGCAAGACGAAGTTCCTGCTTTACGTTTCAGCACTTTCCTGGCTCTGCTTTGAAGGTGCCTTCAAGCTGAACACCTCCCTCCTGCAGGAGGTGACACTGCTGTGTGTTCTGCTCCTTGTGGAGCTGGCTAAGTCCCTCTGGGATAAGGCCTTTATGGAGACACCAGGAAACCACAGGGATGTTTTATTATCTTCAGGGAGAACCATTAAGTTTGTGAGCTGTAAAATGTTGTATGGGCAGACCCGATTTTCTTGGGACTGAAAGCAGTGGGGTACAATGATTGTTACAGAGAGCGTGCAAACCTATCCCATACAAATGTATTTCCCAGCTGCAGCAAGAGCATATTATGACTTTTGTGAACCCAGATGATACAAATCTTCCTTCTGTTCTCAAAGGGAGCTGTAAAACAGCCCCAAACCCCAGGAGGACTTGGAAGAAACTGAGGCACAGACAGAAGGCAGAGATGGGCATCCCAGGCTGAGCAAACAACCATGTTTCAGTTCCTGGCAAAGAAAATTCTCTCGAGACTGAGAGTTTCATTTGTGAGAAAATGCTTTAATTTCCAAGGTGAAGTTTCCGTCTCAGTAGATGCTACCCCAAAGTATTTTGTCTTCAAAGTATGTTTTAAAAATAAAATAGATTTGAAAACCGTTTTTACTATGGATGACAGGGAGCTGACGAAGCATCTTTCAGAGAAGCACTCTCTGGTTCTAAGCCCAGTGTTCCCAAGCAGGGTGTGCCATGCACTGGGGTGCTGATGGCTTTCAGGGTTTGTATTCTTATTCAGCACACAGCTGAATGAATTTAAGAAGTGAAAACTGGTGGTTTAAGAACATAAAAATGATCATATCCAATTTAGGTTAAGGTGCATATAAATGGAATGCATAAAATTAACACACAAGCTGAAAATTAACCTTAACCATTAAAACACAGATAGTAGTTTACAGATAGTTTTCCTGTGTTAGTAATACCATTTTTTTAGTCACATGACCATTGAATTGTCTATCTGTTAAAATGGGTGCACACTTCCTGTCTCCAGCACTGAGTGATGATGCCCTGATGTCCCAACAGCAGGAACTGGGCTCTGCAGTGAAAAAATCCCTTTGTGAAAATGCCAAGTCCTCATTCTTGCCTGTAGCCTGGCTTTGAAACCTCTGAGCCAGCCGTGGGGAATTGGTGGTGCTGAGGAAGGATCCTCCAGTGACACGGAGATGATTTAACAGCTCTTGAGCTTAGCGAGAGAATAAACAACACATGGTGTGTGTGGGTTTGATGTTTAGTGCTCGGCATTTATCTGAGCGTGACACAGAAACCTGCGCACAACACAGTACAGGGAAGACAGATTCTTGTCTCTCTGGTGGCTTCTTGTGCCCATCAATTCCTTAGTATTTTTACACTGATGGCAGCTAAAGAAAGTTGCAATAACCTTAAATCAGGGGACAGACACAGCATGTAATTTCAGTGCTGTTACAGTACTTTGATACTGCCTTTAACCCTGCATTTGCCATGTTGTCCTTGGGAAATAAAGTTTCGCATGTCTGAAAATCTGGGAAGAAGTTGTTATTTCTACCTCTACAGATGCATGACCTTATGTCTCCAATGCTGGGAAAATGTCCAATTTACAGCTTGCTTCATTCAATACAAACATTTTTTTTTTTTTTTAACCAGAAGCACAGAAATGTAGCTCTGAAATTAGGAGGTTTTTCCTCTCTATTTTAGACATCTATCAAATGTTTAGATATCTTTCAGTCTTTCAGGCTGGCTAATAGAATCAATTGTCAAAAATGCATTTTCCATTTAGGATTGTGCTGTTCCAAAAAGAACGTGTTTTTAAAAAGCTTCTATGTATACACAAAGTCTTTGTTGGTGGTGTTCTGATATTGTGCTCTCTCCAAACACGGGCATTTCTGGCTGGGACCAATGCTCAGAGTACAGCCCACAGCATGACTGTGTTGCAGCTGCATTTTCAACCTGTTACTGAATGTCCCACATTCTCTCTGAGGGAACACCTGATTCCTCAGCCGTGTTTACTGTGAGGAGTGTGATTAGTGTGGTTAAAATCCTCTTTAAGTGATGCACAAAAGGCACCCCAAATAGCTGCTCCTTTTTGCTCCCCTTGGCAGTGTGTGTGTCCCCCCTCCAGCACCAAGTCCAGGCCAAAGCAGAAATCACTTTGGATTCATGTTGAGATCACTTTGGATTTACTTTCCTCCCGATGTGTCCCCAAAGCAGAGCCAGAATCACAATCTCAGATGAGCAGCTATTACCTGTCAGCACAGCAGCTGCACTAAACGAGCAGGGTTAGTTTGTCTCTCAGAGCTTTAGGGTGTGTTCCAGGAGGGTTTTAACATTTCTTTGCCGGACAGGGAGTGAGGATTGCAGGGTCTGCTGTGTAATCACTGCACTGGGAGAGGCAAGTTTCAGGGCAATTCATTAAGATGACAGCAAGGAAAGATGGTTTACAAATTTCTAGAAGCTCTGCTCTTCTGTGTTGGGCTGTCTGGGACCAGGCTGATTAATAAAGCCTCGTCCTCCTTGCCAGGGGGCTGGGCCAGTGCCTTGCACACCTCGTGTGTTCGAGAGTGGGAATGGCCAGTCTGCCTTGAGTACAGAGTCTCACTTTGTAAATAACCACAAACAGGGAGCGTTTAGCCCAAAATAATGATCTCTGCTAATAAGAAGGTGAATTGTGGATTAGAAGCAAAATCCAAAATGAGGTGGTCCTAGTAAGAGCTAGTCTGCCAGCTGGACTAATAGCTCGCAGTCTGCTGGGTGCTCTGTATTACCCTCTCCCCGAGAGGACCTGGGGTCGCTTTTGTAAAGCTCATTTCTTTAAGATCCTGAGTCCTTGCTGTGGAAATCCCTTCCCCAGTGGGAGACCCACCTGTATTTGTCATCTAAATATAAAAAAACCATTACGGTTCCTCAGTAAGTGGATTTGTCATCCAACCATAAAAAACACTACAAGTCTTAAGTGAGTGGAAACTGAAAAGTGAGGTTAAGTGTAACTTCAGCGTATTCCTCCTTGTTAGCAGGAGCCAGTGCCAATGGACAAATCCCTTCAATTGCTATGTCATCTAAAGCATTTATTTTTTCTGCCAACCTTTTTTCCCCCCTTCCCACCTCTTGTGTCATCTGGAAGGACACGGCCAGTTACTTTGTGCAGGACCCAGAGTTATAAGGCTCCAGCCTTGGTTCGGTCTTTTAAATAGAAGAAATCTTGTAACAACTCTGTAGCTAATTCAAAATAAAGCTGTGATGCTGAAAACCTGCAGAGATCAGATGCTTACAGAGCTGCTTCTGGTAAACCATGAAACTTAAAAAGATTAGTTGCCAATGAGGAAGAAAACAATTGCTGAAAGACAAATCCTCCTTTTAATGATAGAAATAAAGGAATTAACATACTTTCGACTAAACCAAGCAATTAAAAGATAAGAAACTTAGAACTAAAGAGCTCACAGAAACAAAGTGTCATAAAAGCACTGTTTACATTTAGACAGTGATCATGAGGCTTTGTCTGGAATGTCCTTCAGTGAATTATCTTCACACAGGTCCTTGAAGACTGTAGGTGTCACAGTGTCATCTAATGTCATTTAAAAAAAAAGTCTGAGGTGTTTCAGGAGGTTCTAGCAAGACACGTATTAAGTCTTAGAGCTAAAATCCCTCTTTGCATAAATGCTGTCAAAGTCAGCTGAACTGCTTTCTTCTGCCAGCTCTGAGTTGGAGGCCAAGTTTCCAAAGCATCTGAGGATAGAGACTCTAAATGAGCATTAGAGGTGTCCACCTCTCCTTGAAAGATGAACAGCTCAAACACAACCAGCAACTTGAAAATATTTCTCCCCATGCCCTCCTCTGAGAGGTTTCTCAGTGTGGCTGTTTGTATCAGCTTGATGGGATCCCCTCCAAAAACTAAAGCATCATGTCTATTTATTTGCCAGGGACAGGGTTGGACCAGACTCTGTTTGTTTGCAATGCAGGTGCATAGGAATGAATTGTAATCCACTATTCTCTCCACTAAAAAAAATCAGGACTGGGAGGTGGGAGTTGGGAGGAGCTGCTTGAAACTAAAGCATTAAGTCAGTAGTTAGAGTGGAAATGAACAATTTGGAGTCGTCAGCCTACATATGAGGAGAAGAAACTGTCAGGCTTGGAGGGAAATGGGTGCCTTTATTAGACAGACTCCAGCCTAATAAATTAAAAAGTTATAAAATTATTTTTGATTTAACAGAAGATTTCAAGCCATGATAAAATAAATTGATGGCAGAAAGATACTGAGCAGGATATTACTTATTAGGGTAGAAGAATGAAGGATTGTGAGGTGTGTTTCTGGAGGTCTGTGAACATCCTTCCCTTCTGCACAGCCAGAGTCATTAAAACACAAAGTGCAGTGTGGAAAACCATGGGGAGATATGGGATGTGCCCTTAAGGAAAGGGAGATGGGAACCTCTTCAGCAACATCAGAAAACATCCACACTTTGAGAAAAAATAGAGTGAATGAAGATAAAGAGCAAATTATTGTGGGGATCAACACTTGCTGTGTGCTTAAGAGAAGAGGGGGCAACTACGGCGTGTTTCCCTCCCTGCCTGGCAGCACAACCCTACGTGGTTCCTGGCACTCTCGTTAAAGCAGAGACTGATAATGGGTGGTGGATGTTGGTGCTTTGACCACTGGCACTTCTCAAGGCATCCCCCCAGCGCAGGGGAACTTCTGTTCCTTCTGTGCTGAGCAGAAGTCTTGGTGCCCATCTGGCTCAAACCGCCTGGCATCGCGTCCTCCTTCCAGGACCAGCTCCCACCAAAGCTGCCACACCCAGACTGGAAGCAATGACTGGCTGAGTTTGGAGACCTTCCTGGGAGAAAGACAGGCTTTGCCACGGAGCTACAGACTCCCTGGCAGTGGAGAGGGTGTTTGATTCTTGCCGGGACACAAAGTGTCTGTGTTTGTGAGTGGAAGTTTATTTGACCTTGCAGCGTCGCCGCGGGCTCTTGGAGTGCACTGGCAGTGCTGTAGGCAGTGAGAACACAGCTGGCAGCCAGCTGGGCTGGCACTGCTGCCCCCTGAGCCACATCCCGAGGCACAGCACCCAAAGTGGACACTCAAGGACCTGCTGATTCCAGGGGGAGCATTTCCTGCACCTTTCCTTTGTAGGAGGTGTGTCCCTGGGCTCGGGTGGGTGTCCGCGCACGGAGCAGAGCCACAGGAGGAACGCTTCCATCCCTTCGTGACTGCGTGAGAGAATTCTGTGCAGCTCAGCAAGTTTGTAGGATCTCTAGAGGTTCTAAGACAGGATTCTTAAAGCTGGATTTGAAAGCACTGTGTATTTTACAGCTTTGGGGTTTGTCATTCATGAATGCAAATGAACCTTTTACATATCTCTGGACATTCCTTGTGCACTTGGATATAAGAGCAGAGATGGAGTTGAATGGGGTTATCATCAAGATTTAATATTTGAATACATAACTACAGACTTTGGAAAATAGCTATCTTTTTATAATACCTGATATGTATTGGCAACTTGGAGAACTGATTGGAAAAACAGCAAACTTGTTTGCTTTTACCTGTGTCTACAATCATTTTTCTCGGAGATAAATCTCAGAAGTGCTGGGAAGGGGGTGGAGGAGGCAGTGACATGAAGGAAAGGAAGGCAGTTTGGGTAGAGGCATTTTGCAGCCTTTTCATTAATCTGACAGTTTTAGGACCTCTTCATCTAAGTATTTGAAACAGCAACTGAGGTTCATGACTGCTGATTAATAAAGATTTATACCCATTGCCAATATTTTCTAGCGATAAATTTCCCTTTTTACTCTAAAAATCAACCAACGCTGTTCAAAACCTAGAAACACTTCGCAAAGAAAATCCGATGTTTCTCTCAGGAAGAAACACCTAAAGCAACAAAGCCAACAGCAAATTTAATTTCTGAGCAGCAAGTCCTGTTAATGCTGGGCCTGCCAGCCCCCCTTGGCTCTGTGTGGCTGAAGTCACAAAGTTCCATCCCCGAGCGGAGCCGCCTGGGCTTTGCTCGTGTGACTTCCCCCCTTTGTCCTGGCCAAGAGCAGGATTCCGCAGGCACAGCCCGCTCTGTGGGAAGAGCTGCAGTTCTGCTCCGGAACCTTTCTCTTGCTCAGGAAATCCAGCGTGGGAGAGGGAGCAGGTTTGGTACCTGGCCTCCCTGAGCTCTGTGTGGCCGAGCAGTCTCCTCCCTGCAGCCCCACCACCAGCCCGGGGAACTCCAGGCTCTTCCCATGGTCACTATAAAGGTGCACCATGAACCCCAGCTTGGTGTGGTTGTTTCCCTGGTTAATGCCTACCTGGCACTGTGTTAATATCATCTGCTGTTGTCAGCAGAACATTTCACAGTCTAGGCATTACAGTAATTAAAGATGAGAGCCCTTGTGGAGAAGGTCAGACTGTCAGGCCTGGCTGAACCGTACTCAGAAAGGCCAAAGTAAAACAAAAAGATTGCCTAAAAACGTAGTTTTGAAAAGATAGAGGCACCCATCCGGGACTTAGTAAAATACTCAGCCTGCTGTGAACTGTTTGCTGCACCAGTTCTGTTCTACAGACCTCCATAACGCAAAGCTAATGCAATACAAAATTGCCCTGCCAAGAAGAAGTGGGAGGCAGAGTGTCAGGGAAAAATCCGAGCTTAAGGGTCAAGGAGCATGAAAGCAAAGAATGGAGAAGAAATGATGTTCTTCAGGTATGAATCCTCAGACTAAGCACAGACTGGTACACGCATAAGGAAGTGCTATGAAATGTCATTGCAGGCACCATGAAAACCCAACATTTCTGTGGGAAAGTAATCTCAACAGTATTTTCTTCAATATTGACCTGTAACAACATAAGCACACTGCATGTATTTTCTCACCAGGTCTGCAGACAAATGAGGAGGCTGCCACATGTAGCATTTATACTTTCCTGTCACTTTTGTGCTGCTACGATGTATTTTTTATGATTTAGGTGATGCCAGTTGGTCATTTATTAGGTTGTCAGAAGGTGAAAAACTTTAATCAGCAGCTGCTAATTTTGCACTCACCCTTCAGCCCAGCTTTGACAGGGCTTTTTTGAGGAGTTTAAGGGATTACCAGGCAACCTGAGAGACAACACTCGGCATTTACTTGGTTTTGCAGTGTTCACCTTCACCAACCGCACTGCTCCCAGGTACCAAAGTTACCTTAGGGATGGATCCTACAAATACCTGGTGTTGACAGAAGCTGCTTTTGACTATAATTTCTCAAGAGTTAGTAAGTTGTGACAGCAGGCATTAAACTTGGTATTATTTCTAGGCTGGGAATGATAGCAGCTGCCTGACTTTGTTGCTCCTTTATGCAGACTCCAAAGTAAACAAAGGAACTTCTTGCCTGTTCTTCTTTAACCCTCACATTTAATCAGATGATTTCTCACCCACCATGGGCATCTTTGCTTGAACGTTGTTCCAAAGTCATAGTCTATTACAACATGGCTTTTCCTGAGCTGCAGCTCTTGCTCCAAGAGGGATCTCGGAGATTTCAGTTGTTGGGTTTATATTTTTGTCATTATGCATTCTTCCATCTAAGACACTGGACATGCTACTCTGCTTCCCTGCACACGCACATGGTTTTCTGCCAAAACAGGACCGGTGACACAAGGATAATTGGCTCCTTTATTGCTGTATTTCCTTTTCAAAAAGCCTCCGTGTAATAACTGCAAAAGGCACTCATAAAAAGGAGAGTAGAAGGAAGTAAAATGTCAGGAATTGTTTTATTTCAATAACTGGAAGTAATTTTTAGCCACATTTGTTTCACTAGTGAGTGCCAAAATGATATAAATTTTGATTGATGTCAATGTGTTCCATTTGTAATTCAGTTCTAGCAACTATGTGCTAATTTGTTGTGGGATAAAATTCTGAAAAAGAGGATTTTAATCTTTTTTAAATTAAAATATTGAAGTACTTGTACCTGACACTAAATTTTATGATCCTCTATTTCAGACAATTCTGTCATTTCTGTGAGTTTTGTCTGTAGAAAGATGACAAGGTTAAGTACCTTTCTGTTAATTCAGTTGTTTCCTTAGTCAGGAAGCGATTTGCTTTTTAATGGATTGATGTTTATCTGCTAGAGGACTTTAAAAATAATATTCCTACAGCTGTACATGACTGCAAGGCATGCCATTAGTGCAGTATGAAAAAACATAAGAAAAAAGAGATTACTTACGGAGATTGGAATAATTGCTGCCTGTTCCAATACTGATGGAGCTTCCAGAGATGAGAGGAAGATGGAAGAAAAGAACTAGGGAAGGAAAAATGAAGGGAAAGGTCCTTAACAGCAGTTTGGCTTTGTTTTGCAACCAGATGTCACTTGAAGACAGGTTGTGTTAATGTGTCCCCGCTCTCCCTGGGCAGCATTGCACATTTCAGACTCTGAGTGTACGCACAGATGGAGTTCAAATGGGGGGAAACACAAAACCAGTCATTGCTTCCTACTTCCAGGAATCACTCCAGTTCAGGAAATTGCATTAATGCCTTTTAGATTCAAAACCCCACGTACAAACAACAATGTGTTATATAAATATGCTAATTATTGTTAAGTCACTCGCCAGTCTCTGAAACAGACACCTACCATTGTAAATCCAAATAACTTCCCTCATTTGCTTAAGTGCAGCTTGAAGGTATCAGGCGTGTGTGTGTCGAACTGGGCTGGAATAAATTTATTCTAAAATTTGATACACATACTCCCCCTATGCATTCGAGCTCTAATATTTATAGCTTGCACTTCAAAGATTTATACTTACAGGAAACAAAATGCACACGAGTAAAACGCGTCCTAAATAACAAAAATCTTTAGATTTCTTAAAAGATGGGCTCGTTTGCTCCTGCGCTGGCATTGCAAACCTGGGCTGTGGCAGTGCCTCGGATGCAGCACAGCCCCTGCCCGGGGTCCCGGGCTGTGACACCCGGACGGAGTCCCGTCCCCTCTCCCTGTGCCAGGGGGTGCTCCGGGCACGGCCGGGGCAGGGGCNCCCGCCGGCCCCCGCAGCTCCCGCGGCTCCTCCGCGCCAGCTCGGTTCTTCGCCTTCCTTGCTCTGCCCGGGTTCTGTCCTTTCCTCACCCCAGCCCCGTTCATCCCTTTCCTCACCCCGATTCATTCCCGTCCTTTCCCCGTCCCCATTCGTTCCCGTCCTTACCCCATCCCGGTTCAATTCCCTGCCTC
>VWZF01007214.1:440266-522132 GCA_013396755.1 Sclerurus mexicanus | reverse complement strand
GGGCTCGCCGCCGGGGTAGGGAGCTGTAGGCGGATAAAGGCTCTGGAAAGCGAGTCCAGCCCAGCACTCGGGCTGGAAGGGAGGGACTGCCTGGAGTAAACCCGCGGGGATGGACGGGATTAGCTGGCAGGGCTGGATGGGGACTAGGAGAAGAACCCGGTGTAAATTAAGAGCTAAACCCACTTTACAGTAGTAAGAACTGCTTGTCACCGGGGATCTTGGAAACGTTTCTCTCTGTGGCTGATAAATGCCCTTGTGCTGGAGACAGAGGAAAAAGGGCTGCAGCAGGCACTGAAGTGTATGAGCTTCCATAGCTGGTTGTTCACCTCTAAGAAGAGCAGGCCATTAGCTTTTGTTTAGGTGAACAGTGCAATGGTATGTCCTGTCAGCAGTTTTGGGTTTTTTAGGATCCAGGCTGCACGGGCAGTTTCTGTCTCCCTCACACATTACCCCTGCAGGATCTTGCAGAGTGGTCCCTCTGATCCTGTTTATGAGTGAGGGACGTGCAGATGGAGCTCCACGAGTGTGTCCCAACCCACTTTGCTTCCTCGGTGGTTTTGTAGTCCAGACAGCAAGTTTCCTCGCGTGGGAACAGCTTTGCTGTCAGTACCTGGGCTGTTCAGCTTCTCCTTGGTTTAGAAGTGATGGATGCAGGGTGGTGATGAAGCTTGGAGTGGATGTAAAGCTTATGAACTCCCTGGTCTTTCTGTACAAAAGCACCTTTTTTTCATTTTCTTTTCTTTTTAAGTCTAGGGAACCATTAAGCAAGTTGGAGGCAATTGAAATCAAGGTTTGTGGAAATTTAAAGGTATATTTCCTTATGGTTCAGGGATACCTGTACCTTTTGACAAAACTGTAGCACCCTGGTACACGAAAATCCCTTAGAATGCTGCTGCAAAAGTTATCTTGTGAATCACTTCTTCAACCCCTCAGAACATTTGACTCCTTGAAAGACCTTTTCATTGAAATTCCTTAATGAAAGACATTTCAATGAATGAAGACTGCATGGCTTCCCTTTAGGGCTCTTTGTTTAGTTATGGCATGAAGGTGTGAATCTGTATTTGCATCAGAAGAGCTGATTTCCTGTGTGTTGGGTTTTGGATACGTGTCCCTTTGGCCTCATTCTGCATGTGAAGAACCATGTGCACATGTAATGCTGCACTTAAGGGTAATAAAATACATTCTCCACTTTAAACTTCCGGAATTTCTAATGTTTAGTGCTTCTGCAAATTTTGGTGATGCCACCTTTCCCCAGTGGCACCTTGCATTTACTCACAGTATGGGTATTAACTTTAGTCCTGACAGGTGTGGGCTCTTACGTTTGACTGAAAACAAACCGTGGTAAATGTAAAGGCCTTCGTACCCGACTTTGGATGCAGGGCAGTTGCTCAGGGTTTGGCAGTTCTGAGGAAATGTCTCTCTGAGCTTGGCTTTAGAGCCCTTCCTGTGACCATCTTGCCCTTTTTCTGCAGGAGGAGTTGCAACTGCTTCTGAGACAGAGAGCATTTGTTTCTGGGTCAGACAGCGCAGTGTACAACACGATCCATCAGAGCCTGCAGAAACATCATCCCAGTTAACAGCAACCTTTGGGATCCTCCCCAGTACTCAGTGTGCTCCTCTGGTACAGACCCAAGTGTTGCAGGCTTTGCTCAGCCCACAAATTTCCAAATCTGTATCACATGCATATGGACATGGGGTAGTTTTTTTACCCCTTTTCCTTGTGTTTTTCAGATTTTAGGGTTTCCTGTGTCACTCCTTCTGTTGTGCACCTGACTGAGGCCTGGGTGTGGTGTGGGAATCAGGGCAGACTCGTATCTGCACGCTCAGTTCCTCCTGTCAGGATGGTACTGTGGGTACTTTACATCATTATTTGTTTCTTCTTGTGGCATCTGCTTTTCTGCATTAGTATGAATGAAAATTTTCAACAAATAAACAATTTAATACAGAGGACTTTGCTTATGGACTGTACTTGGGAGAGCTGGAACAAAGATGAACAACATTCAGGATTCCTGCTGTTTATATCTCTTTACTTGGGGTCAGCTTGTCTTTCTCAGGATGTCACAGAGCAAGAGAGACCAAGGCAGTCTCTTGCCTTCTGTCTTTGGTGGCTCATGGCCTGCATGTCCAGTCTGGATTCTGCCACCTTCTCAAGAAAGTTCTTTCCTAGTCTGTAGGAGTGTGACTGGGAGCTCAAGTACATTAGGTAAGGTTTGGAATGATATTTGTTATGGATGGAACTGTACAGAGTTGCTGTCCCCAGTGGGTGTTTCCCAATTTACTGGTAAGGGAAAATCAGCAAGGAACCCTTGCTGAAGACAGATAGTTCTTTTCTTGGATGATTTTACATTTCCTCCAATCTAGGGACTTCATTATAGAACTGCCATCCGTGCTGAAGTGACAGACCTCGGCTCAGCTCCCATCTCCTGTGGCTTCATTTGGGATTCTTGGAGCTGAATGGATGCTGTAGTGAATGCCTGTGATGCTGCCCAGGTGGACTTGGTGACAGCCAATTTTTGTAAGGCAAAATAAATTCTATTGCTATAATGAGCTCTCTTTTTGAGTGAGAATTTTTATGTATTCATAGCAAGACGTTTGGGGGAGACCGTTCTGCACAACTTTCTTTTTCTTTATGGAAAAGGTGGCAATGAGATAAAAGTCAGTTGGATTACACAATTAGTCGTAGATAAAATGCATCAGGATAAGCAAAATTGATTAATGAGTCTTCATGGAAAATCAAGTAGCAGTGAGTTTCATCAGTGCTGGCTGCTGCAAGAGTCTCCTCACCAAAGGGATTCAGATGTGTCTTGGGGACAGCTCAGCAAGCCCTGCCCAGCAGTGCCAGGAGTGCCGGGCACTCCCAGAGCTCTGCCACTGGTGGCACAGCTGGTTACACCAGGCCCTGGGCTGAGGCAATTCCTTGCTGGGAGTTTCCACCATGTGGTGGACAAGGCTGACTAACTCTGTGCTTGCTGCTGAGAACAGGAGAGGTCAGGAGCAGAGGGTCTGGAATTTCATAGGAGGCATCTCATGCTTTCACAGCTCCCTGCGTTCTGAAATGGAGTAAGAAGAATCCTTTAAAGGAAAAGTTTTCAACTTTTCTGAAAAAACCCCAAACAAACAGATGTTTGCCAGATCCTAAAGATTTTTATGAGTTTGGAGATATTGTAAAATTATTAACAAAGGCTAAACCTCTGTGCTGAAAGCTATTTTAATGAAAAGGGTGGAATTTTAAACATGTAAAGTTACTGCCTAGCATTTTTCAGCTAGCATTTATAGGGCAGGTAAATTTATTTTGAACAATATTTTCTGGAGTTTTAAATCAAGTGCTTTAGTTCTTCAGGCATAAAATCTGTCAAGAGGAAAAATAATTCTAAATTATTAATACAGATGAAGCATATCAGTAACAAATATTTTACAGCAGCATGAAGACCCAAAGGCAGAAGTCATGTTCTTTTATATGCCATGTAAAGAAAAGATGTCTGGAAAGAAGGGGCTCTTCATTCTGTTTCTATAGTTTCTATGTCAAGAAAGGATTCTGTAGGAATATTATGTCATGCCCAAATTTTCAGAGGCTGTTTTTCTGATTTTTAAAGTTACCAACTGTCTTTTTCTGTGGAACAAAAGGTGCTCTCAGGCTCTGGGGCCAGATTTAGTTTCTTATTTATTGACCTGCTTGCAGATGTTTGAGGAAGATGGTGAGTTGTGCTGTCATTGCCTGCTGTACATATATATATATTTTAATCTGTATATATGCCTTAAGGAATAGGGCCCAGGATTGTTATTGAAAATCCAATAAAATCTCCCCTGTCTTACTGGGGTTTCAATCTTCCTGATGCCAATTGAGTTAATTTTTAGGGATGCAGAATTGGAAATTTTATCTCAGTGTTCTTTACCCCTCTCATTTTATGACTCCTTAATTAAATTTATAGTTAATTATGCAATTTATTTTGTGTTGACCTTTCAAGGACCTTAAAGCAGCTGGCAGAGAATGCAGAGTCTCTGTCTGTTTCCAAGGGTCCTTGTATGAATTTGTTATAAATTCTAATGGCACTTTTGGAATGAAGGATGGCCAAAGGATTACTAACAAATAATAAGTGTCCCTGGAGATACTTAACTATAAATATACTGAAATATATAGAAAGAAACACTGAATTATATCATCCAAAGCGTGTTAAATTAGGTAACAGCAGTAATGGTAGTAAATGTCCATGTCAGAGACTACAAAACATTCCGTAAGTGGTAGGTCCACTCACTGACGTAGGCGTTGCACTTGGTGCTGAAAGTCCTGCCTTTGGGTGATCAGATCCACTTGTATCCCATCAGACATGGATATTTTGGCATTTCCTCTCGGGAATGTTTTAAAAGAGGCTTTAGCTGGAGAGCCCCTGGGGAGGGAAGGCAGCCCTGCAGTGCTGTCAGTGCAGGCAAGGATGTGAATCCAGCCAGGCTTTGTTAACCTAAACCAGAAGTGCAAACCAGGAAAAGCCAGCGAGGCCCCAACCCAAACAATATATACGTGACCCCAAATTGATCTTATCTCTGTGCTAGCAAGAAATACTTGGTTTGCTTGCCAAAGCACAAAGCATGTGATTCATTGTCTTTTGCGTTTTGCCAATGAATACACAAGTCAGTGTCTCTCCATTTGATACTATTTTATTTATGAAGTGTTTGTGAATCTGTAGGACCTCTGGAAGATGGTGAAAAATTTATAATTATGCAGAGGTGCAAAGTTCCTCACTGGAACTGTGAACGTTTTTCACAGCAGTAAGAAGAGATGCAGACTGGAGATCAGAAGGTTTGGGATGAACCTTCAGGTTCATGAAACCCTTGTGCAACCCCAGCCTGGATCCACTGGAACTGTGCTGGCAAAAGCGAGGGTAGAAGAAGCCCCTGGAAATAATGCTCATTTTATGTGACCAGGAGGCTGCTGCCTGAGAGAAATTGCTGTGAGTTGCAGAAACCAGTGGCAGCAAAGAACTTGCACAGGGGATGATTCAAATGTAGCCACATTTTATATGAAACTGAGGAAAAAAGTGTATCAGCAACCTCCAGGTTGTGTTTCTCCCGGTGCCTGGTCAGGCACTTCTCAACTGAGACATATTTTATAAACTATTCATGGTTAAGGTAAGGGTGCAACATATTCTCTTTTTGATAGTTTTGCCCTGTGGAAATACATGTGAAGTAGGATAAGCAAACTGGTAATGAATTTGAAACCTCAACAACAGAGAAGTTCACTTGCTGAGAGAGAGAAGCACCGTGATAAATGACCTGGAGAGGTGGGAAACCAGGACACTCAGGTGGCCTATGCAATTCCCTTGCAGAGAAATGTGAGGTAGGCTTGGGGATAAAAGGAACAGAGCAAAGCAAAGAAAAAGGAATGGACCCCGAGGGTTTTACAACACAAAATGATTGCACAGGGATTTAGGGTAAAACTTTGGCTCTGACAGCCTGGGTGTGGTGTTTAATTCGGGGGAAGAGCAAATACTGTGGCACAAACTATGGAAAGATACCAAAACCAGCTCAGGTAAGTTGCTGCAGCGCTGGAACTGCAGCAGTTTCTGGTCAGCCTTTGTGTATTCTTTGGACAAAGCAAGGTATTCTCAAAGTTGTTGGTAAAATTCTCAAGGAGCAGTTGTGATTTGAGCACTCCGAGGTCTGAGTGAGCCAAAGCCAGTACGACTGGAGAGGGAGATGGTGAGGAAATATCTGGAGGAAACAGAAGGCACCTGAAGGGGAAGGGAGCACAGGCTGCTGGAGTCAGTACCTGTGAGTCTGGAGGTCACTTTTGTGTTCCTTAGGACTTCAGAGGACAATTGACTTTTACCAAAAGCCCGACAGAAACAATTGAATGGTCCGAACGCCTGAGCCTGAGCTGTGTCTGCCACTCTCACTCTCAGGACTTCACAGCACCAGCTGGACAATGAGCGTGGCTTTCTTACCAGTCCAGACTTGGCCCAAGCTTAATGACAAGTGTCCTGTCAAACAGAGGCCAAAGAAAGTAAAGGGCAACTAGATTTTATTTGGGTGATTTTATTTTGCTTTTTCAGTTGTTAGCTTGAAAACTGACTGGCTTTGGTGTTTGATTCTGATTTGGTTTACTCATTTGTTAATTTTTAATTCCAGTGTATGTTTTGTCCTTTATTATTTGGAATAGGTTGGTATTTTAGGGACTCCTTTATTCAGGTTGCTGAAAGTTCTTACCAGTACCTAGCTGACATTAAGGTATACCCATGAGCAGATTCTGATCGATTAGCTCTGATCCTACTTTCTTTCAGAGGTCTAACAAAAACAAACAAAACCAAAAGAAAACCACAAAACAAACAAGCAAACACTCCCCCCAAAATTAAAAAACAAACAACAACAAACCAGGTCTAAGAGTGTCCCAAAATGAGCATCTGTTTAATACTGTAAATGCAGTATTCAGTTTACTCTAGCAGGCTTAAAAATTGGCTTTGTTGTTATGATTTGTTAAAAGATTACTTATTTCTGGCCTTTTTAGCTACATAAATATATTCTTTTCCAGTTAATTTTCCAGGTCTGCTGCACAACAATGTAAATAAGCGTCTTAGCAAAAAAAGGAAAAGAAAGCTGTCCAGATGACTGTATTTTTCTTTTTGGATCTTCCAGCATCAGGACCAAGGATTTGACTGAGTGTTGATGTGACCAGGAGCACAAGGCCCCGTAAATACAGCTTTTACTCCTGCATTTCTGTGCTGTAGCATGAGTTTGATTCCAGTGCCTTACCTGGATCTCTTCCCAACAGATAAAGCTTGACTGTGAGGAAAAATGATGAGGGCAAATCCTATATCCTCACCTTCATTTTATGACTTTCACTACCACCAGTAATGTTTTGGCCATTGTACATCTAAAACACCTTTGGTCTTGGGAGTGCAAGGTTGTCTGGCAAGGATATGAATGTTCCAGCACTGGAGGAGTGAGGGATGTGGACAGAGCTGCTCTCCCTTCTGCTCTCTATGCCTGCCCGGCTGCCTCCCCTGCTCTGTGTCCTGGCAGTGGCTGAGCGGCACAGCCGGCACAGCTGGCACAGCTGGGGAGTGATGCCTTCAGTGAGCAGCTCCTGACTTTTCCAGGGGTGCATAAGAACATGAGCATGCAGAGGGAGAATAAATAAAATCACAGTGTGACCAGCTAATTTCCAAGCTAATCTTAAACTACCTCCCGGTATTCCCTGCCTTTGCCAGGAGAACACTCAGGAGCCCGTTTTATTATTTCTGGAAGTCACCTTTGCTTGACGTGTCATTACAGATGAAAAGGACTCAACCTGTGCTGCCTTCTGCTCCTGGATACTGAGCAGGACACAGGAAATGAGTCTGAGAGACTTTTTTTTCTAAAAAAGGGATAATTATTCAGGTTTTGGAATATATCAGGAAGGTCAAGTCCTGCTTATTCTGGGGCATTTGGGGTGCTGATACCACCAAAGTAACTGTAAGGGGTTTTACAGTGACACATGGAAAACTTCCGTATTTCCCCAAATGAGGTTCCAAAAGTTAAATGAGGCAGTTCCTCTGCATATCAGCTGTTGGTTATTCCTTGTGTCTGTGCTGACTATGGATAATGGATAACTCCAGGTATAACTCCTGTTTGAAGCTGGACTTGCACTTGTTGGGGCATTGTTTAGGGAATATCCCCACCAGTAACACCAGTGGTGAACTGGTGCTGGACTGTAGCTGTGGCTGCTGCTGTGTGTGAACTGAGATCAGGTTCAGCTGGGGCACAAGGGAATGTAAGCCCTGTTGGGTTCTGAGGAAATTATTTTTACACTGGTAGAGTTTGGTACTTTATATGTAATAAACTCATTGCATGGCAGTCTTTGAAATGGCCAAAATGAAGATAATACATGTATTTTAGTACTAAGTAAGAGTCACGACCAAAACAAATAGCTATTAAATTGTGCAATTGAAAATATGTATTAATATACACATAAATGATGGTTCTATATGATCTCTATGACCAGATTTTGAGATAAATAACTATTGGTCAACTGTAGCACATTGTAACACCAGGAAGATTGGGTTTAAACTCCAAAGGTTTAAGAAGAAAAAAGAGTATGTGGATTTGTAAATTCCATATGCATTTGTTGTCCTGGCAGGAAAATACCCTTCTTGTCTTGTAAATATGACAAACATTAATAACACAGAATTAATACAGAGTGGTGCAGTGTCAGTTTTCCAGGCAGTTTCCAGTGAGCACACTTTAAAATAGAAGGCAGGTCTCCACTCTGCTCTGCAATGTTGAACTGGCACAGAAGTTCCCGTGAGAACTGCCCAGAAATAGTTGGGATCACCCCTCGAAATGCTGCCTTTGGTTGATTTGCTGTTATTTTGGCACCATGAAAGCCAATGCCAGCTGACACACGGTGTGTCTGGCTTGGCAGACACTGATAAAAAAATCAATGTTGTGTCTTGATATTCAAATCAAAGTGAAAAAACTATTGGTGAACATACAGGAAGACTGTTGGTGGGTGCTACAAGAGACAGGAAGCCCTTGTTTCTGTTTTCCACGCTGAGCTGCCGTTGCTTGCAGTGCCACGGACAGCAGAGTGCTGTGGTTGCTGCTCTTGGATCCCCCGGAGCGTGGGGACGTGGGCTGGGACACGGCACTGCCCCGAGTCCAGTGGGACACCTCCAGTGCGGTGCTGGGGGAGCACCAAGGCCATGGTTTCCCTAAATTGGAGTGCCGGGTGCAGCAGGGAGGGCGCAGCTGATTTTGCTGTGCAGGGGATTGTTTCTCTACCTGAAATCTCCCAGAAGTGGAGGTGCGTTGGCTGGGAAGCTCCTGGAATGTATTAACAAAACAATACATGTAATGTATGAAATGATCACCTCTTCAGAAAAGCACCAGGGAAATGCATTATTTCCCATGCTGGTGTTCGGTCTGGAGCTCCTGCAGCTCCAGGGGCAATGACCAGTGTGTGCCACCCTGGGGCTCCAGGGACGTTCTGAAGCCGCTATTGCACGGATTTTCTATTACTTTCAAAATCATTTTGTATCTGACAATGCGAACCGACAACGAAATGAAAACGCGTCCCACACACTTAAGGTTTGTTGTACATGCTCTTTCTCTCTTTTCCCTGCAGCTGCCCCACACGGGGGGCTCGAGGAAGGTCTTACACTCGGCAGAGACCCCTTTGCAGCCGCGTCTGAGCGGGGGCAGACAGGCTGGGGCAGCAGCTCTGCCATGAGCGAGGGTCAAGCCCCCTCTATTGATGGCAAGGGATTAGTGCTGCTGTGAAGAGATTTATTTACAGGCTCCATCTATCCTGAAGTGGGTTTTAGGCAGGCTGTACGTGAACTTGGATTTGGGAACCTCATGGTGCTTCCCTCGGAGGGCCTGGATGAAATGGGCACAAGAGGGAGGGAAACCCGGGGGACTGAGAGAGTCACTGCCACGATTTCTGTGGGTTCCATGTGACTTTAGCACAACAAAAGTACACCTTTATGTTTGACATTTAATATTTCAAGTTTTATTGTGTAAAGACAGCCAGGCCCAGTTAATTCACTCAGAAATTCTTACTGAAGTGATCAGTTTGTGGAAATTATCTTCCTGACATTGAGTGGAATTAATTGCTAATGAAAAAAAGGTGCATCAAGACACAAGACAATATATAAAGAATGTGTTTTTATTGTATTTTGCTAAGTTAAGAAAAATTCAGGTGGCCTGGCCTTACTTATTCCTTAGAGATATATAACCCCACAATCATTACCTGTGTTTTATAAAGTCTTATTAAAAGATAAGCGATTAGTTGAGCAAATAATGTAGCATTTTTCAACAGGCTACTAGGATGTTATGTGAAGAACAGGATTACTTATAAGAAAAATCAGAATCCCAGGGAAGTTGTAGCTAGAGACGGGATTAAGCAAAATGCCTTAATATTGAAACATGGCATTAGAGGCTGAGGATAAAGGCAGGCAACTGGTAATCAGGTTTGCATACAGATTGGCTCAGATCATGTCCTGCCATCAAAGATGAGTCAATCTGAAACTTAAAGCTGATTATCAGTGAAGAGATCTGCTCTTTGCAGGTCAAATTTGTGCTGTTCTTCTACAGCAGGTACTGCTGTCACTGACACTTGGGGATGGCATGTGGACAGGGAGGGCTGGAACTCCCTGCAGCTCTCTTGCCACATCTTCACCTGTAGAAAGTGTCTCTTCCTGAGTTAGAGGGCATGAAATAGAACTGTCAAAAACAAGGCAGATTTTATTAATTTAGATAGGAAACTCATTGTGGGCGGGAGAATTGTTTTGGTGGGTGCAACAAGAAGGTGGGTTTGGGCTTTTGTTTGGAACAGATGGGGATGTAAAGGAGGAGAAACGTGGTGGGGGATTGGGTGGAGGGAACAGCTCCTAGTTTGGGAAGGTGGGATGGAGGGAAAGCAAACTGGGAGCTGGGCAGGTCCAAACTGTGTTCTCAGAAGAGGTGCCTCTCATTCTGTTTTCTGGCTTCCCACTATCTGCTGTCAGGGCTGGGAAAACCATTTCTCTGGATGATCCCTACTGATACTGTCTTATTCCTTCCTTTGGTTACTTCTGTAGAAATATCTGGTGAGCATTTCATTTTCTGAGACTTCTTGGTATGGCAAGTGTTGCAGCTCTTTTTTACCCAGCAGAAAATGGTTTCTTGTGTGCAGGGCACAGCATTCAATAAGAACCCTTCAGTTTCCTCAAATAAATGAAATATGTGAAAAAGATGAGCTTATTTTAGATTGAATGAAGCTCCTCTGAGCTGAATCTGAAAATCATAACTGACTGAAAATGGCAGAAAAAAAGGCATTTTTGCTCTCTAGAGACAAGGGTAACTGATAGGTGGAGCAGCAGAAAAAAATGCTACTAAAACAAGTTTATTGGAAGGAATAAGATCAACTCCTATAATGTTTTCTGTGTTGCAAACCTGCTATCGCAGCTTGAACTGTTCCCATAACAGCAAAACTTTCCTGAAAGGACTTGAGCAGCTTGCCTGGAAGGGCTGCATGTGGCAGTATCAGCGTAATTAAAGTTCTACCAGCATTTTTGTGCTAAATGAATCTTCATGGTCCTGGAGCCCAGCTTTCCAATCTCTATTTGGTGCTTGCAGTGTGCCGTGCTGTGATTTATCATGTGGTTTAGCATTTGCCCAAAGATTACAGTGTGGAGCCGTGCTCTCCCAGTGCTGAACTGTGTCCAGAGCAGAGGTGTGTGCAGTTATGCATATCTATATGTAAACTCTTCGCAGTCTGTCCTGCCTGTGGGGGAACGGGTTGCTGAACATGTGGGCATTGTGAAATCACGTGTTTGTGTTCACTAAGAGCCTTATTCCCGCATGATTAAGTAGTTGTGCAGTGCTCAGAGGGCAGGAAAATCACAGAGGCTGATTCCTCTTTCATCTCCTCTGCTTGAGGAGGGATGTAATCAGCACCTCTCTCTCCTCATGCGGTGTTGGAAAGTCTCTCAGGGCTAAAAGAATCCAAGAGCCATGGACTGTGCATTAGCACGTGTGGGTGGGCAGAAGTTTGGATCTGCATTCGGAATACTTCACCTGACAAGGGACCAGCAGAAGATTTCTAGTTCACTGCAGTGAGGAGAAGGGAGACTCAGTAAACTTGCACTTCTGCACACTCTGGGTGCTTAGCCATGACTCAGGCAGGAAACCTCTTTGGGAGCATCCAGTCTTCGTTCAGAGCAAGGAAGCCTCAGGAAGACTTTACTTTTTGAAGGCAGCATGGTAACAATGCTGTCACACTCAGTATGGGAATGCAAAGATGCTTTCCCGATTCTTTGGAAGTGCATTTTGCGCTGTTTCTGAGCACTTCTGGATGTACAGTTCACTTTTCCTTCAGAGCTTGGTACTCTCAGTTTAGCTGCCCTGGAGTTGTCTCCCCCATCTCCTCTGGGATTCATACAGATGTATCAGAGTCCCAACAATAAGTAAATAAGATAGAATGGGTTTTGCTCAGGGGTTTTGCTAGCCATAAACCCAGGAAAGTGAAATATATAGCAATCCTGGACTAAAATTGTCTTGTCACTGAAGCTGCCCACCCCCAGGCACTGAACAGGCACAATGGACCTAGGATATGCTGTGCCTTTACATCAAGGGCAGAGACAGGTGAGCCAAGAGCAGCTCTATCAAGTAGTGATGTAGATTAATTATGCAAATCTGGTCCAAATATAATTGTATACATCTATTTGTGTATTTGGCCTCTGGTGTTCCAGCTTTGCCACGACCACCCACCTCCCTTTCTGTGCAGAACGGTAAATAAATCCAACACCTCCACTCTGTGTGTGGATCAGCTTCTCGCCCAGCAGTGAAAGAACCCAATTTTGGGACAATAATAATGTTGGAGTGCTTTCCTACCAAAATAAGAGAGTTTTGAGGCAGGCACCTTTAACCCTGGCTGCTGTAGGCAAGCCCGTGCGAGGAGCACGCTGTGAGCAGTGCTGTGTTCCTGCCCCTCGGGGCACGTCACAGTGGTGGTTTTTAGGAGGTTATGCAGCCACAGCTCCTGTCGCTTCAGTGACAACCAGAAGTAGGTCCTGTTTATGGTGATGCAGTTCTAGGCATCACTAGAGAGAAGCATCAAAATAAAATGCCCCACATAAACATGCGCAGAGTAGAATGTTGGCTGTGCACATGTACTTTCTATTTTCTACCAGCTGGAGTCCAGTTTGGCCCCATTTGAAGAGTGTCAGCTTCTAAGGTTAAATTCTGCATGCAGGTACTTCCGAGGCTGGTCCCTTGGATGCAAGTCCAAACAGTCATGGGAATGAGCTGGTCCAACTGTTCAGCTGTTCTTTGGGGGCTTCACAACTGTCTTGGGATGAGCTTTCCATGGTGAGTACGTTTCATGAGTCCTTTCCTGTGCTGGAAAGGACTGGAACCAGAGGGCCTCTGAACCTGGTGACTGAAAACATCAAGGGTAGAAATCAAAAAAATGTAATCTTAGTTGTACAAGACAAACAGCTGAGTGTTGGTGATTTGTTGTGGTCTGAAAAAGGGTAATTTGGGCAGCTGCATTAGAGCTCTGATGTAACTACTACAAATGGCTGAGGTAAACATTTGTTTAGAGGCAGAATTGAAGTAATAAAAGGCCCTGAAACTTGACTCAGTGTAAGTCTTTTCCATCCCACATGGAGCCACATGGGATATGTTGTTCCTAAGTTTAGCATCTCATAAAAATAAAACTTTCGCTTTATTTCTCACCATGTTTTCTGCATGCAATGAATGCTCTTTGTGGCTATTCCACTGATTTTAAATGCCTAAGATGGTGATTTTAACCTTCAGATGTGATGTAACTCCCTTGTTTTAACACGCCCTCATGTTACCTGTGTTACCCGTCACTCTTGCTCACAGTGGCCTGTGAAGTGCTGGTCCCACTCCTGTGTTATGCTACAGGTTCTCTGTTAAATGCAGTGGGAATAATATGTACATGTCATGCAGAGCTGTAAATCAGTGCAGGGGAGTGGGTCTTAATTATGTCCTCATAGACAGTTTGCAAAAATCTCTTGTGGCTGGAAGTTGCTGTAAAAGCATGAATAGCAGTAAACTTTCATCTTTAAAATACATAAACATTGGAGAATGTTCCTTATTCAGAGTGGTTTTTTGCATGTTAACTAACCCTTGTGGGGCTGGGGGGGAGGTGTGTGTGTGATTGCTGTGGCATATGAAGGGGAAGGCAGTGGCCAGTGGACCTTTCAGGAGCGAGTCCCACTTTGAACTGCTGATGTGCAAAAGCAAAAATCTTTCAGGTCCCACATGATGTGAGATGAAAAGGGTGGTCTGGGTCCCAGCATGTGAGCCCAAGTTCTGCTCTTGCAAATAGGCTTTATTAGTACATATTGTTTATAAGTCCCAGATTTCCTCCTGAAATATGCCTGCATCAAAGGCAGTCAGCTTGGCATAGTCCATGTAATGTTCTCCCAGATATCCTTCTCCTAAAAGGCCCTGTGGTGCTTCCACTTCCCTCAGAAGCAACGCATGTGGCAACAGATGGATCACACACAGCTCTGCCCAGAGAATGCCTTGTCTGCTGGCCAAGGACTTGCATCAACATTCAAAGAAATCCAGATGTTGTGATGAAATCCAAGAAACCCAGTTCTGATTAAGGTTAATGCTATATCTATTTATAGGAAGGAATAAATTGTGGAGATTGTTTTACCAGGATTGAAGGGGATCTCTTAATTTTTCTAGCTAACTCAAAGCTTTTCTAGTAAAGGAAGAAGAGGACCCTGGCTATGCTCTGTTATGGCTCTTCAGTAAGGATTTAATGCTTTGCACTTAAAGTGATGGCTCTGCCTGGCTTAAGGAGCAGTTTTGCCCGACCCAGGCAGGTACTGAGAGACAGATCTGAGGCTCTTCAAGATGTGATTACTCAGTCAGGTGACAAGTGGTCACTGCCAAATCAACAGAATGAGATAATGATTTTTTTGCCAGCATGCTGCCTGGCAATTCTGACTGCCCAGTGTCCAGCCCTCTGCCAGCTTTCCAGGAGTATTCTTTGGTGCCAGCTCTTTTACACGGTTGACTTTCTCGGAGGATCCCTGCTGGCCTTGCCTTCTACTTCTGCTGGCAGGTGCCGTTGAGCATTGGGAGGCAGCAGGACTGGGCATGGCCATCACATGTTTCTGAGCCTTGTCAGGGCTGCCCTGGTCGCAAAGGTTGTGGGTTTTGCTGCTCTGGATCCTCACCTGGCTGCAATTGCAGAGCTCATGTCGTTGTCAAGCTCAGCACTGTTTGGAGAGCAGGGCACTGGCTCTGCCTACTTGCCCCCATGTTTGCAATAGCAAAATACTCCTGGTGTGGAAACTAATCACACCCCCAAAGCTGGAGTTGTCAGCAATGCCATTTGGGAAGCTTCAGCGTCCATGTGGATGGCTCTTACCCAGCTGGGTGATACCTTCTTAATGGCCACAGCTCTGTTACAAACTCATCCATCCTCCCTCCTGCTCAAACAGGAATTCCCCAACCAGGAAGTCCCCTCCTTGGCTGTAAACCAGGGAAAGGCGAATCCCGGAGGCAGCTGCACTGCCGTGTGTGGAGAACTTCCCCCTGCTGCCCTGGGAGCAGGCTGAGGCTCCAAGCATGGGCTGCAGGACCTGCTGGCCTGGGTGGAGTCTACAGGTTGTCACTGGTACCCTGCAGTCTGTCAGGACTGTGGCTTTGGGAAATCCACTATTGCAGCTGCAGGCACTGCGGAACTGCCCCCAGTGCTCCGGAGGAGGAGGAGGAGGCCTGGCAGGGGGGGACCTTGGTCACTGGGGTGTGTCCCCAAGGCCTGGCAGGTGGACACGGTGTCTGCGGGAGGAACGAGGAGCAGAAGGGGGCAGGATGGGTGCCTGTGGTCAGGGGAGCAGATGTGAGAGCTGAGCTCATGCGGTGGCTCAGCTGCTGTGTCCCTTCAGGCAGCTCTGCTTACAGAGAACTTGCTATTGTGTATAGCCTAACTTTTTGGATCAGAGGGAGAAATAACTTTTTTCTCCTTCTCCTGTTTTTGACCTACAAATTCACCTGCTGCTACATCCTCTTCTCATCCTAGCAGGATTTGCTTGCTGTCCGGGGCTGTTTTGGGGCAAACTGTGTGCAGTCACTTACTCTGCCAGAAACCTTTATCATAACCTTAGTCCAGTGAAATATTAGAAACAAATTTTAAACTGGCCTATTTGCTCCTGTTCTTTGTGGCTGACCAGCTGGATGGAGCTCATCCTGACGACCTGCAGATGGATGTGGGTCCCAAAGGCAGAGCACATGGAGCTTGGCAGAGCTGGTGGATGAGCAGAGTTGCAGTAATCTGCCCAGAGGAGGCTGATTAAATTACTGATTACAAATACTGAACTGAATCCCCTTGCAAGCAGTCTTTGACTTTCATGTACCTATTAATCTGTAATTGTATGGCAAGTGATTTCTGGGAATGCTTTCAACTTTAAGTGGTCACTGAGAAGTTCCTGGTACATTTTTTAACTGTTTTTGGGGTTTTTTTTTCCTATGGCTACTTGGGAAAGTTTTGCTGATGGTTATCACATAGAAATAATTAACAAATAATGACTAGTGGATAATGTATGTGTTCATACACAAACACTCATTCAAGGCAAGGCAAAAGAGAACCATTCTACAAGAGTCACTGAAAGTAACAAATATTTGGTGTTGCTTGAGAAAATCCAGTTTAATAGTTGCAGTTTGGTTTGGAAGGAAAAGGTTCTATAGAAATAAGGTTGGCCAACACCTTCCCCACCAAAAGCAGATGGCAGAGTCGTAGGACAGAGTGGCAGGACGGCGTTTGACTCCTTCTGGCAAACAGGCAATGCTGGCCCGGGAAGGCTGATCTGCACTGACATTTGACTAAAGAAGACATCTGGCACTCCCAGAGTTCTTTCCCTGCCCTTCACGCCCTTCAGAACTGCTGCCTCAACAACATCACTGCTTCTCCTTCACCAGTCCGGGTTTGCACCTCCCTGGCTCCTGCAAGGATCCGAGAACTCCAGTGAATTCAGTGTTAAAGCTGAAATGGGTGGAATGGCTTTGGGGTGTTACTGATGGCCCTGAACCAGAGCTGGGGGGCGGTGGGAGGGGGTGCAGCAGGGATCCAGTGGGGGCCCAGCGTGCAGATCCGTCCCGGATCCATCGGGGATCCATTGGGAATCCTGGGGGCAGATCCATTGGGAATCTGTCATGAATCCCACGTGCAGATTCATCAGGCATCCATCGGGGATCCATTGGGGATGTCGCGGGCAGATGCATCAGGGGTCCATCAGAAATCCATTGGGAATGCCTTGGGTAGATCCATGGGGGATCCATTGGGGGATGCTACTGGGATCCATCAGGCAGATCCATCAGGAATCCATCAGGAATCCATCAGGCAGATCAATCAGGAATCCATCAGGTAGATCCATCAGGAATCCATCGGGGATCCATCAGGCAGATCCATCAGTAATCCATCGGGGATCCATCAGGGATCCATCGAGGATCAATCAGTAATCCATCAGGAATCCATCCGGGATCCATCAGGAATCCATCGGGGATCCATCGGGGATCCATCGGGGATCCATCGGGGACCCATCGCGGGTGCCGCGGCACCTCCGTGCCCAGCGCTGCCATCGGGCGCCACCAGGCGGCCACCGACGGTCATTGCAGCCCCTCGGGCCGCTCGGGAAGGGCCCCGGGAGCGGGACGCGGGATAAAGGGAACGCTGAGAGCGGGGACACGGGATAAATGGGAACGTCCCGGTGCTGAGAGCGGGACACGGGATAAGGGGAAATGGCCCGGTTCTGGCATTAGGGATGTGGGATGGAGGGAAGTGTCCCAATGCCGGCAGCAGGGATGTGGGATGGAGGGAAGTGTCCCAGTGCTGGCAGCAGGGATGTGGGATGGGGGGAAGTGTCCCGATGCCGGCAGCAGGGATGTGGTGCCGGCAGGAGGGATGTGGGGCAGGGGCAATGTCGCAGTGCCAGCAGCAGGGATGCAGGATAAAGCCCCCTGCTCCCTCCCGCCGTGGCACCAGCCTGCATCTCACACATCTGTGCTGGGGGACACACCAAGTGCAGGTCGGTTTTTGTCATTTTTAGGTTCTTCGGGCTTGCCCTTTAAGTGGGGAGAGGGAATCATGGACAGTTGTTACAAGGCTTTGGGATGCTGATTTAGGACTCCCGTTTCAGGCTGTCTGTCCTGCCCCAGTTCAAGCAGCCCGTGGGGTGCAAAGTGTCCCCAGGAACATCTGCAGGGGGCAGGTTTGATGGGTCAGAGCAGAGGGGGCTCCCCTGGGCCCTTCCCCTTTGGGAATGCACTGGTTTGTAGGGGAATTGCAGGCCAGGCCTTGAGCTCCGGAGCCGCCAGAACAGCTCCTGAGACCATTTGCAGTCCAGCTGTTCCTGCCCTTCTGCAAAACCTTGCTTGGCTTATGCTCTTTCAGATGGGTTTGCCTGGGGAGCTCTGCCTTGACTTGTGCTGGTTGTTCTGGTAACTTCACCCAGAGCACTGGCTTTCAATTGGAGGTTCCTTTGTCATAAGCAAATAAGGAATTCGATGAGATTTCTCTTCGATAGTGGCATTGATGAAGGGGTTAACTGGAAGGAATTAGGAGCCCTGTGGCAAAGCAGGTGGGACAGCCCCTCACTGAGGATAAGTGGAAGGAAATGCTGTTTTTCCCTTTTCCTTAAAGTCAGGCAGGAACAAAGTCAGGAAGCTGAGAGAGGTCAGCAAAAACCTGTGGGTGTTTATTGCTCATAAAAGTATTTTATGAAAACCTTTTTGTTATTATTTTCATTTTTCTGATGAAGACTAAAGGGGTGTCTTTGTGTTTTGGTTGCTGTCAGACCTTTTCTTTGGACTAGATTCAGGCTAAAAGATTCACTGTGATCTGAGCAGACTCTTCTTCATTTCCTGGTAAGAATGAATGACTTGAGGTACAGTCAGATTGTGGTAACTTCTTCAGTGGGGAAAATATCACCTTGGTGAAGTTTTTCATTCCAGGAAGTATGGGAAGGTAAAACCACCAGAGTTTTCTTTCTTACTCTCTCAAACTTGAATCATTTATTAAAAAAAATAAAAAATTCAGAAAAGATGTTTATTTTTTTGTGCTAGCCCCACCTGAACTATAATGAAAATAAGTGTAACTCTTATTTACAGGCAAATAGGATGGTACATCAGTGTGTTTACTGCCACCAGAGCATTTCCCCTGCATGTGACATGTGCCTAGGAGTGAATACATTTATAGTAAATGTATACAGGTGGATCTGTACTCTGAACTCCAAACTCCAAAACCCAGCAAAGCTTTACGTGGCTTTCACTCCAGAATTGGCTGGGGGACAATTCCTGGTGTGATTGCCAAGCTGGTCCCTCCTGGTGCTGTTCTAGGCCCTTGATGCTGAAAGGAGAAAAGGGAAGAACCCACTTATTGAGCAACAAGACCTCAGAGAAGATGATCTGATTTTCCTTTTACAACTGATCGATCTGTTTTTGTTGGGCTTGGTGTTGAATTCCTACGTACAGCATGTCAGTAGTACTGGACTGTTATCAGGTAATATGTGATAGAATTGTTCTTTCTGTCTCTGAACAGTGGGAAATTTGCTTTGATAAGGGGACCTGACCTGTCTGGGACATGTGGCAGTGGGCCAGGTGTTCATATTCAAACAGCTTTTGTGGCTGCTTTGATCATATCAAGGATTCTCATCACAAGTCATTGTTACATAAAAAATTCTAATGGGGTGGGAGTAAAAAGCCTTTATTAAATGGCATGAACTTCTGCATCTGAATGTAATAAAATAATAATTTATGATATATTTTTAGGGATAAGAGATTAAAATGCATATTAATTAAATGATTAATGAAAACCTTTATGAGACTCTGCTACAAGTTGCAAGTAGCTGTTTAATCAAATTCTTTCTATGAAAAAATGCATTTCATTATAACATAATTAGCACATCTATTGTGTTTTTAATATAACTTGTGCTAAAGTGTGTTTGATCTGGAGTTTGCTCATGGCAATTAGCAGTGGAGGAATTGAACATTTTTTGCCTTGTTCCAGGCTTTGTAAATTATAAGTGCTGTATCTGGGGAAAATTGATGTGATTTTTTTTTGTGCTAGAATAATATTGGGATTATATTGGGGTAATAAGAAGAAACAGTAAGAAATTGTGCTCTCTAGAGCTGCAGATTTAGGGCTCTTATTTTTCTGTCACTGATGTGTGACAATGCTGGGCTGTGAGAAAGCCAGAGGTTTTCTGTAGTCCAGAGTAATCCTGCTTGCTCTGTGGGAGCAGACCAGGAGGAGAGGATGGGGTTGGGGTTAGGGGTGTGGGATCTCATCCCTGTTTCCCGTTTGGATAACACTCACAGACCTCCTGGCACGGGGCACGTGTGGTTGTGCTGACCCAGGGGAGGGGACTTTCTCATCTTCAGTGTCCTTCACCATCGACTCTTGGTGTGTCCTGGCCAGGGCCAGGGGTTGGACTCGATGGTCCGTGTGAGTTCCTTCCAGCTCAGCACATTCTGTGGTTCTGGGATTTGAGAAGAGTTTTCCCAATAGGAGAAAAGGGCAGGATCTCTGTCAGCGTGGTGTTTCCAAATCACCCTGATGCCTGGCTGCTAAAATCCCAAACCTCTGCTGGGAAGTGGAATCCTGCAGCCCTGGCAGGCACAAATCCTCCAAGGCAGAGGGTTCACCCCTGCCAGGGGCACTGCTGGGGCTTTTCCCTTCCTTGCCCCGGGAGCTTCACCAAGAGTTGTACAGAGAGTTGGAGAAAACTGCTTTTACAGAAAGTCCTTTGGGGAATTTATGCCTCCTCTGGGTTCTCTCAGAGCCCAGAGATCAGTGTTTTCATGGTGGATGTCACCGAGGCACAAAGCCTGGTATGTCCTCTGAGTGAAACATTAATGCACAGAAAATACAAACTCGAGATTCACTTTTATGTAGTAAAAAACCCACAAACTAATAAGGTACAGGAATATAAAAAGGAACTTTACATCTTTATACAATGGAACTGCATACAGTGTTCCTAAAAACAACTTTAAAAAAATGATTACAGGTAATACTTAAAACCAATGATTATGGGTAATACTATCTCGGTGATGCCTATCAAAGTACTTTACTTACTGCACTAGATAATTTAATAAGTAACTTTATCTATTGATAGTCAATACCTTAATTACTGACAAAAACACTTAAACTGTAAGTATTATTAGTTAGCATTCTTTATAATATACCAACATGTGGAACCCCAATAGCATATGCTGTTGGCTGAATTAAAAAAAAGAGAGAATGAACACATTAAAAATAAAACTAGGGCTGTAATCCTAAAGTGTACTTTTTTTCCTTTTTTTTAATAAAGGATGGGATCCAGAGCTGATTTGACTGATGAACAGAATTCTATTAATTTTTCCTTTAGTTCATGTTTGAAAATTGGAGTTATTGCATCATTGATGGGACTGTACATTAGTGTCCAAGCAAGTATTGTCTTGGACGACTTTTTACCGTAGTGAGGAGTAATGTGAGACCATATCATAGTGCATTACTATTTCCTACCAAGAAAGAATTATAGGGGAAGGGAGTCTAAAGCAGAGACAACACGAATAAGGGAAAAGCGAAGTTGTGAGGTTCCACTACAGTGGTTTGGGAATAAAAAAAATAAAAAAACCAACGGTGTTATTTGGTTAGCTAGCAGATTTAAATAATTAAAACAACGACACTAATACCTACAGCTCCAGCCCAGGTTCTGCACAGGGCAGTTATCTGGGTGGTAGGGCTCTGTTCCTGTTGGGGGCAACAGGAACCTGTGTTGCTGCAAGCCAGAGACAGGCCATTGTCCTAAGAGACCCGTTTCTTCCAAAATGTTTTTGGCTGGGGAACTTCCCACATGGGAAGAGTCATTCTGGTCCTTCTGTGGCTCTTCATCAGGTGAGAAACTAAACACATGCTTGCCAGGGACATAGTAGCTGCAGCTCCAAAACCTTCCTTACATTTGTGGTTCTTTCATGCAGACAAGTGTGTGGGTGTGTAGCATTCAGATTTAGAAGCCTACAATATTTTCCTAGGTGGAAAATACTCGTGTTGCAGTACCTGCTTAGAAAAGAAATCATAACAGTTTCACAGTAATGAGGCCCTTCATTTGTTTGTCCCTGAAAAAATACAATTGTTTTAATAAAGCTGAATAAAACCCCTTTTCAACCTCTTTAGAAATAGAAATATAGAGAAACCTCTGTTTCCACCTAGAGATGGAAACATACAGTATTGGACTCTTAACATTCCCCTGATCTCCCAATTTCCTGCCCTGCAGGATATGTTCCATTGAGTAACACCAAAATCCTATTTACAGAGAGAAAAAACAATTTTGCTGCTAGCTAGAGCAAATTCCAGCATGCCAGAAAGGTGCCTGAAATCATCACCAGGCTGTTAAAAATGACAGATGAAACCAGATTGTGTGTCTAAAAATCCTGTCTATTTTTATCTTGAGTAACTCGTATATGTAGTAGAAGACTATAAAGCAAAATAATTAATAGAATTGAAAGAAGGAAAAAACATGCCTCTTTTTGAAAGTGATGGAATAATTTCTAATACTAAGTGATGGACCATATGTTCCTTCTCTCCTCTACTGGGTGAGCATAAGTGTGGAATATCAATAAAGATGTTCCAGGAGGGGAAGGCAAAGCAGTCAGCTGGAGATCCAGGGAGGTTAAACATCCCTTCCCAATGCACTGAACCTCTCCCTCCCAGTGGATGGTGACCTTGGATGCATGTGGATGAAAACAGCACAGGAGGAGAGGAATGAAGGAGAAACTGGGGAAAACCCCGCTTTTTTAAGGAGTCTATTCAGATAGAGACAGGAGGTGTGTCCTAGAAGGCTTGAGCAGGTCCATGAGCAGCAATTTTGGGGAATAAAAGTGAATGTTAGCAAGGACAGCAGTGCTGGGGGAAGTTAATATACATGGCCTCTGTGCGTCTTTTTAACCCTACTGTTGTCAGGTTTTTTCATGTCTGAAATCCTACTATGGCTTGAGGGAAGAGCTGTGAGTTCTTTGGCCATTGGCAGTCTCTCGATGTCTATCTGTAGTGGGAGGGAGAAAATTCACGGCTAATTTGAACTTAATACACAAAATCTTCACTTGGTTCTGATCCATAAAGCTCAGCTAACATTTTAAACCTGGGCCCCCAGTCATTTAGGAAGTCATAGTCAATGTCTGAGTCTGAGGATCCCGATTGCAAAGAGCTGAGGGATTCTGCGATGGATTCGGCCCCTTCGTAGCCATAGATGTGAAGTGTGTCATAGGGCAGCAAATCCCTGTCGTTGTCGGCTTCGTTCTTCTTCTCCTCAATCATGGTTTCCATTTCTCCAGCACCAGAAGTCACATTTCCAGGAGGCTTTTGGACTTGTGCGTAGGGAGAAGGAACTGCCTCTGGCTTCATGCCATTCTTGCGGACGGAGTTGAGCACGGACACGTCGTAGCTGGTGGTGTCCATTTCCCCACCACCTTCCTCATCATACCTGACCAGCTGCTCGTGGATCTCTGCCACGCTCCTCCCGAGGCCGCTCAGATCCTTCTTGTGCCTCTTCCTTAGAAGGAGCAGCATTGCAAGCACTGCAAAGAAAACCTCAATGAGCACATGCAAATAGAGAAGTAAGGCAGGCAAACAAATTGCATTATTGCATTTAAGATACATAACACTGTGTGAAGTGTTTGGTTTTTTTTTTCTGGAGTGATTTTTTTAACATATGTTTGTTAAAAGAATAGTTGAAAATGCTGTTTCACTGTAGGATTACTGTGTTCTTGAAGGAGTTCAGTCTGAACAGGAGTTGCTCACCTGACTCTTGAGCTGGAACAGGTACAAGTGCATATTTTCACAAGTTCATTGAATCAACTACTGCCTTGAGCTGGTAAATCTTTTAATGCCAAGCATCAAATGTCACTTATGTGGTGCTTGCAAAGGAGACCAGTTCTCAAGCAAGAAAAAGTGCTGTGCCTTCTCTGGTAGATTTCAAATGCAGCAAATAGGTTCTGGTGTGCTGATTTGTTACAGATATATTTATGTATATATGTTCACTGTACTGTTTAAAGGGTTTCCAGACTAGTTCAGCCTCTGGAAACAGGAATCCTGTTGTTATTGCCCCAGAACAAATTTCCTGTTCTGTAGCTGCATGTGAGCCTGGCAGCAGTAAATCGAGTGTATTGTGCATCTGTGCAATAACCTTCCCAGTGACTCAGCCTGCCCAATGCGGGGAGCAGCTTTGTAGCTGGAGCTGGAACACACCAAACAGGAAGAGCATGTGAGATGAGTCAAATAGTTACAGCATTTCTGGCTTTGTGACCATTTTACATCCAGAAAGCTTTCATATTTCCCAGTTAAGGAAGAACACAAGATTTTAGAGCAGAGAACATTGCACAAGTCATTACCGATGATAGTGAAGATGCAGATAAAAATGGCCACCAGTGCTTGTATGCTGACTCCGACCTGCTTGGCTCTTTCCTCACAGAAAGTGAAGTTGCCTTTTTCGTTGCACTTGCAGACACTGATGACAAGAGTATTCGTGCTGCTGAGCTCAGGCTCGCCGTTGTCTGAGATGATGACAGGCAGGTAGTGGATTTTGGCAAGTTCACGATTAAACTGTCCGTATTTGACAGTGATATTAGCTGTGTTATCTGGAAGAAGTGAGAACACCTAATTAAGTGATAATCTCTGCCAGATTTTCCTTATAGATTACCAGTCAGTCCGTACATCTTCCCCTTGGGCAGAGCCAGCCTTTAGGGAACCCACTGAAACTTGGGTGGCAACAACCTTTTTTTGATTTTATTTTTTTTTTTCCCCAGTATGTTAAGCCTTTAAAAATAAATATTACTTAGCTCAGCTAGACCAACCCTAGGTCACTGCTGCAGCTTTTCTCCCGAGTCCAAGTGTCCCACTTTGAATAGCTGAGAGAGGCATTGCAGGGATACACTACCGTAGTTCTCAATCAGGGAAAAGTTGCTGTCTTCTGCGGCCAGGGAGAATTTGAAGAACCCTCTGGGTGACAGTTCATCCTTGTCAGTGGCTGAAATCCTCACAATTACCTACAAAGATGGAAGAGGTCACAGTTTGCAGTATAATAAAACCACGGAGAGTGTTTAAGTCAGAGCTGGGCTGTGTGTCCCTGCAGTCACGGGCAGGACCCATGGACCTCATGATGCTCCTCTTCAAGTTCTTTCAAGGCAAGCAATTTCTTTGTAGGTCTTCAAAAAGATCAATTTTGCCCCTTCAAATGTGATGTAATGAAAGGATTAAAAAAGCCTTATGCTTTTTTTTAAAGACATATGGCTTGTTTAAATGTCTAAGATGGCTGTCTTCTCAAGTGTTCAACCTACTTAGGATGTGACTGTCATCCTTGGAATGTCATTGAGGTGGCCACTCCTGAATGAAGGCTTGAGTTTGAAAACCTCAACCTGGCATAGATTAGATGTAAAAAATAAAAAATAAATGTGTGTGACTATGTCCCAGAGGTATTTTAAAAATCAAACTAAAGGTGAAATTGATACAAGAGCCAGGTGGGTTGGGCTGCCAAGATTAAAGTGTCTCAAGAGGGTCTGGACTAGCAACACAAGGGGGAATTATTTCTGGCTTGAGGGGCCCAGGATGCCTCAGATCATCAGGGAAGAGATGCAATATCCAGCTGGGCTTGTGCTCCAAGGGTGGATTTATCCATGGACACTGTCTCTGAGATCATCCATACCTGAAACGTGCTGTGATAAAGGGGCCAAGCCAGTAAAGCTCCTTTGGGATGGGGGATGATGGTCCAAACACAAATATTGGAAGGCCTGGCAGATGGATCCCATCCCACTCCCCAAATCCACCAAGCTCCATTCTGATAGTGGTGGGAACAAGCCCTGGGTGACTGCAGATGCACCCTGTGCCTCATGACCCTGCGTGCAACGCCATCCTGGGCCTGGAAAAACAAGTCCTGTGGGGACATGGCCCACAGAGAGAATTGAGTTGGGCAATGGGACTCATTTCCAAAACAGCCTCATGGACTCCTGGGCCAGAGAGCACGGGATGGAATGGGTGGATCATATTCCCTGTCATGCACCAGCCTCAGGGAAAGTTCAGCAGTACAATGGACTGTTAAAAACCACATGGAAAGCAATAGGAAGCAGAACCTTCAATCACTGGGATCTGAATTTATCAAGGGCCACCTGATTAGTCAACACTGGAGGCTCCAATTGAGCTGGCCCTGCCCAATCCAAACCTCCAGGTACCGTAGAAGGGATAAAATCCCTGTGATGCATATGAGGAATGTGTGAGGGAAGACAGTTTGGATCAGTCCTGTCTGAAAAGGAAGGGCAAACCCACCCATGGGTTTGTTTTTGCTCAAAGATCTGGGTGCACTAGGTGGGTGATGCAGAGGGATGGAGAACCATGACGTGTCCCTGCAGGGGTTTTGCTTTTTGGGAGAGAACAGTCTGTAATGTTGAATTGCGTGGTATTGATTGCTGAATGACACTGCCACTGTCTGTCATAACTCCCATGGACAGGGAGGGTGGGCTGCTCCAGACACACCAGCTGGTAGCACAGCAGCCCTCCTGCCCTGGGAGACACCCAGGAACACTAAACTGGAGAGAACCATCCCTCAACCACACCACAAAGTCTCTGAATGAAACAAGTCTTACATGTATGGGCTCAATACTCGTGTCTGAGGCTAACCAACATGCTAACACCATTTGTGCATGCACATTCATGCACTCTGGTGAGCACTGCAGTCATGTTCCCGGCAGCAATGTTTCTCTTACTGTGTTGAAGTGGTTTCCTTCTCAGTATCACGTATTTGTGTGATAGAACTGAGCTGCTGATTTTTGCTCTGCAAAGCTCGACTGCCCTTCATGGCTCAGCTGTTAATGCACGTCCAGGCTTGGGAGCCTGGAGGGAGAAGCGCAGCACAGCCCATGTGTGTAAGCAGATAAAAGTCAATATTCCAACCGTGCAACATCCTTAAGAGACATTCCTGTCCACTGCTGTTTTGGAAGTCACTGAAACGATCAGGTGTTTCAGCATAAAAACGGAGACTAACTTTTATTAAAAGACATTTTACGCTTGAGCTTATAAATAGCAATTCAGGTTTCAGGGAAAAACTCTCTGTCTCACCTTTCCTGGTGCAGCATTTTCACACACTCTGGGTTCCTCAGGATAAACAAGTTCTGGAGCATTATCATTTTCATCAGCAACTATTACATGAACTTGGGCATGTGATTCTCTGTCGGAAAGACGTCCTAAAATGACAGCAGTACAGGTCTCAGATGCCTGGAATCCCAGGGCTGGCTAAACCCCCCTTTCCACTCTTTGTGCCCACCCCTGTGTTTCCTGCATGAAGAATATGGAGAATTTCTAGCTCCATTATTTATTTAAACTTTGATATTTAGATATTTTCCTACAAAATTTTCCTAATGGGCTAAATCATCAAGGATCTTTGAAGAATGATATGACCCTTATGACTTCCTGACTTTTCATGCTGTGTGGGTATGGGAAGATTTGGAAGATTATCCTGGAGCAACCCTATCATTCATAGCTTAGTGGGAACAGGCTGGCAGGTTGTGGCTTTCTTTTTGATAAGCTCCAGCCCTGCTGGAAAGATGTCCACTGATTTCTTTCAAACAGGGAAGCGCATGGCACTTACCATCTTCAAGGATCTCCTGAGCTGCTACAGTGATGTTGTATGAGGAGCTGAATTCTCTGTCCAGGGGTTTGGGAAGTTGAATGATTCCAGTGTCGGATACCCTGATGTAGTCTCCGTTAGGACTAGCTCTTCGCCGAATAAATCTGGTTTAAAATGGGATGTGTCAATGCAAGGGGATAATACTGTGTTTCACTTCATTTCCTCCTAGTCGAAGGTCAGAGAGTTCTTGTGTGACAAATTGTATTAATATCCTGACTGGGCAGGCTGAGAAGATTTCCCTAAAATTATGCAAGCTGTGAGAGTGAAACACATCTGTCGCAAGAAATTCCAGCTCATTGTACTTTGCTGTTTCAGAAGTCTCTTTTCTTCTCCAAGCACATGCTTGAGAGAGTTCTCACAATAAAAAAATAAAACAGTAAATTATAACCATGTGAAGATATCCAGGATTATGCATTTTCCTCTAAATGTGCCAATGTTTCATCAGTAAGTTCATGCGGTAATTAACATGGGTAAGTGTAATTTATGCTCAATTTTTGATTACCATATATATGGTACGTATGGTAAGGTTGAAGTGGTGGAAAAAATAAATTGGATATTTTGGTTTTTTGTTTGGCATGCAAATTCTGAAAAATGGGCCCAAAATCTCAGTTCTTTGTCAAATTCTTGGCATCATCAATGATTCCCCACTTTGAATTACTAAAGCTGGTGTTGGTCTTACCTGATTTTCCGTTTGGCTGCGTCGGGGTCGTGTGCCCAGACTGAACCAAGTGTTCTTACATCTGGGTCATTTTCCTTTACTTTAAACTCATATGGCAGTTTGGTGAAGACGGGAGGCTCATCCACATCAGTGACTTCAATGGTGACTGTCGAAATGCTCCTCGAGCCTCCGGCTTTAAAATACCGCAGGTCAACCGTGGGATCTGTTGCTTCAATGTCAAACCTGTATTCTGCTACTTTTTCAAAGTCCAGGGGCTAAAATAAAGACAAATACAGATATTTTTCCATTGGCAGTGTCTAAGCAAATGTTGCATTAGCTACCTGTGCAAATTTAAGCTCTGTGCTCTAATTCATGTTTGGAAATATTACCAAATTGCATCTTGGCTGGACTCAGGGGAGAGCATTTCCCACCTGAACTTCTCTGTCATAGCATGGCTTGAACAACCTCTGGTTTGGAACAGATTCATCCAGGATTCTGAGTTCAGCAAGTATTCCTCAGTTTCAAAAATTTTCTTTTCATAACCCTGTGACTACCAAAACTTGGTTCGCTCTTTTGCCCCAAGGGCTGGGAACCAGGTTCTCTCTTGGCAAGGCTTTCTGTTCTGAAGGCATTCCAAGCAGACTGCATAGCTGTGCTGACTGGTAGCTGGGGCTTTTAGTGATAAATGACATCCTTTTCCCTGTTTTTCCCATTGCCTGAGATTATAAAAGGAGTCACACAATGGGAGGAAGGCCAGGAGCTTGAGCAGTAAGATCTATGGCTCATTTCAGAGCCTGGGTCCCTTTGAGATTCTAAAAGCACTGTGAGATATACAGGAATTAATTGTGGTGACTCTTTTTCTTTTCGAGCAGACATTGCAGATGGAAGTGATAGTGCTTATCTAGCAGTTGAAATTTTATCTCACATAGCTGCATATTTAAGATTATGACACTTCCTTGGCCAAAGTCACATTGCAAAACAGAGGGGTGAACTTTGCCCACTACTTGTTAAAAAGAGATGATTCCAACCCCCTCATCAAGTGTATGTGTGGAGTCTCTTACTGCTCCTCCTCCAGGCAGCAGTTCCAAGAGTTCCAAGAACTGCATTCCTCAGGTCTGGAAAGAGCAGGAGGTGAAGGAAAGCTGCTGACACCTCCTGCGGGCTGAGGACTTCACTGCCAGTCTTGAAGTACTGGTACTGTTTTTCCTGAAAATTTCCTCTTCTTAGTGACAGTTCTGGTCTTAACAGTTACAGAGATACATTTAGAAGTAAAAAACACATTTCTGCCAATCTGAGGGTTACAGAAGGTGATTTATAGTTCTCCCTCCTCTTTTTTTTTTAAATGACAAGTCAATGAAATCCATGAAGTCTTGGTTTGGCAGTGCTCTGCATAACACGGCAAAGTCACTTGGTGCAAATCAAGTAGCTTTGAGAATTTAAAAGAAACAAAGAATAAACCATAATAAATGCTGGACCTTCTTAATAAGTTATAAGAAAATAGTGGGGAAGGCCTGAAAACACTCTGACAAGAATAGGGGAGCTGTGGCTCAGTGGGAGCAAAGGCCAAACTGCAAAGAGCAGAGAAGAGGGGTCAGGACCTGTTCACGTTTTCTGCTTTGACTTCACTTGAGCTGCAGAAGGGAAAGATTCCTTGACATGGTCAGTTGGGCCAACTCTTAAAATCACTGATTCTTTGAAGCACCCAACTACCTGAAGTTTGAGAAGAGTCTGAAGTGTGTAACCTGAATATCTGGCCCAGTCCCCATTGCACTCTGCAGTAATTTTGGATTTTTTTTCAGGAATGGAGGTTACAGCAAACCAGAAATCACAGCTCTTCTCACAGAGCTTACAGAACAGGTGCTCAGGACCAAGAGATTTCCTGCTGACTTCCAGGCATTTCCATTCTTCTTGCTGCTAGTGCTAAACCGAATCCAATATTCCTGTGAAAAAACACAATAATCATCTTTGTTACTGGCAAAGGTACCTTCTTTGGCCTAATGATCCCTTCATTTGTGTACGGATTCGCTACGATTTCAAAGGTGTCCCTGTAATCTCCCCGGACAAAACTGTATTTTGTGTTTCTGTGTTGCGGTTCGTCGACATCTTCTACTTTGACTCTGCCAACTTCTCCTCCTACTGAAATGTTTTCAGGAACTTTAAAGTGAAATGATGCTGTTAAAAAAAAAAAGAAAAAAAGACTTAAAGAGTGTTTATCTGAAAGTTAGAACTTAGTTAAAGATTGTTCTTACTTTATAGATGGACAGAAAAATATTTCATTGACAAATCAGTGTTGTTTATGTCTAAGACAATATTTTGAAGTATTTTTTATAAAAGTATAAATAATACCCCGAATTGTCAAGATCTTGTCCAAAGTGATGAAATAAATATTGATTTTTGTTTTCTGCTCCAGGGTTGCCTTGCCCAGGAAATGTAGCAAGGGCCAAAATACAGAATTGCTTCCGAGTATGTAAAATTCTTTTGGCCATTTTTAAGAAAAGCTGAGTTGTGCTGAACGGTGACCTAAATTCTTTTCAGGTGTGTCAGCCCCGGGTTCCCAAGTGCTCCAGAGCCTGCACTGCACTCACGGTGTTTGAACACTGGGAAGTTGTCGTTGATGTCAGATAAGGTGATGATGACGGTGGCTGTGCTGGAATCCCCAGAAGTCCCTGGAGCATCTTTAGCTTTAACAATAATTTCATATGTTGATTGAGTCTCTCTGTCTAAATCAGGCCTTGTTGTAGAAATCACACCTGCGAAAAAATAACATTGAATATGTTCAGATTTTGCAGGTCCCACATCTCTTAAGTTTGACAGTAAGTTTTTATCTTATGCTGCACATTCAGCTTTAAGTAGCATCCTTACAGTGCTGATTTTTTAAGGCTAGAAATGTTAGAAACCTTTCTGCATTATGGAATATTAGGAGAGGTTGTACAATATAGTCCTTTAAACTGATCTTTGCTGCCTAGAGCAGTCTGACCATCCTAAACTCAGTCACTGCAGCCTCTGGAATTTGTCTGAGTACCTCTTTACCTGCATGATTTGCTCTAGAAGACCAGTGTGGTTACAAGAGACACTGACAGTATTTTTAAAACTGCAAAATTTTAAGCAGGAAAGTTTAAGAAAACAAATGATTATTGATTATTGAATGCTGCTTCAGAACTCATGTGTTCCCTTTTCCTGTTTGGTCAAGGGAATGGTATCTCTGCTGAGCTGGAAACACAAACTTATCGTAGCTCCTGACTAGTCTTTCCATCAGTGAGAAGAAACAACCATTTATCTTCTCATTCTGTTCATGGCACCCGGTCTCCTGACTTTATTAGCTTCTTTCCAGATGCAGACAGTGACATTGTGTGGGTGTGAATGAAACGTCTTTCTAAATCATGGTTAAAATTTCATTTTTGAATTATTATTCCCCTTTTTCAGAATGAAAAAGGCTTAAAACTGTGTTTTATTCTAAGGGTAGGGTAAGGACAAAGTGCAAGGACATTTGTGTATCTGACTTACCGGAGTCGTCAATGGTGAAATATTCATCCCCTTTAATGACTTGGTAGGTCACTGTAGCATGACCTGAAACTGTTGGGTCATCAGCATCTACAGCTGTCACTTTGGTGACTGAGGTTCCTAAGAAAGGGGTTTCAAACAGCATATTTAGTATAAATTCTGCATTTGAACCAGAGACATGAAGGGAAATGAGTGACAGGAGAACGTACCTACTGGTGACATTTCTGGGACAGATCCATTGAATACTTTTTGTACAAACACAGGGACATTGTCATTGATGTCATAAACCTTGATAATGAATTTAGATGGGGGCTCCAGTGACTGGTTGTTTCTTCTGTCAATAATGAGAGCTGTCAGCTCATACTCTGCTTTCTTTTCTCTGTCAAGCCTCTCAAAGGCATAAACATCACCACTGGTTTCTTCCACTTTAAAAATGGTGTTGGCGTATTCCCCTTCAATAATGTACTTAGCGTTGTTGTTCCTCACACTTGATGTGATCTAGAAGGAAAGTAAAATTCAGAGAGATAAAAGTGGGTTTTGGCACGTGGGTGCAGCAGAGCTTCTCACAGGAGACACGCTCAACCAGGATCCTTCAGCTCAGCTGGACACAGGGACGGCCACCAACACTTTGGCTGTCACCTGGAGTGTGACTGGACTAAAGCTCCACAGCAGCTCCAACACGTGGGGTTATATAGGATCAAACTTGCCTCCACACTGAAACCTGCTTGCTGATGTATCAAGGGGCATTTTTAAAACCATGTCTCCTATTTCCCAAAGATATGAATTGCTCATGCAGTTAACACAAATCATTAACTTCTTTATGTCTGAATTAAGATGCACCACCATGTTCAGTTTGAGCTGCTCCTGCTTGCAAGTAACTTTGTGAACCTCCCAGGGGTTTTGCTCAGGTTTCACAGGGTTACAGGAGCAAATCTGAAATTACAGCTACTGACATTATTCAGCATTAGTCCCATTTCCTCAGCATTTAGTAGAATTCCTGCCATAGCTGACACCTTCCCTGTGTTTAGTCATGCAAATTTTTAATAGCCAGTCTTTAGCCTCATGCCATGACAGTAAGGTTAAATTTCAGCCCATAGGTTTGAAAATTGGAGATCACATGCAATGAAAAAGGGATGGGGTAAAAGAAATTATCATTAATCAGTTTTAAAATTTAGTTTAAACCGATTCCAAATGCTTTTGCACATTGTTTAATCTGTAAATAATCTGATGATTCTGTATCTTCACCCATACAAGGACACTGCTAGAAGGTTTAAACCACAATTTTCCGTGCACTATATCAGCATTTTTATTTCACCAAGCTATTTATCAAGGATTGCTGGGTTTCACCAAGAATTTCTAGTCTTTTGTTACTGATGTTATCACAGATTTCAGCTGCTGAGTATTCAGGATTTGATTTTTCCTGTAGTTGTCATTTACTGTTGAACATATTTTTAATTTCAGTTTTCTATATTGAAACGTGTCCTTAATATTTCCTACCCACATTCCACATACTTAACCATGCTTCTGGCTGCTGGAGAGCAGTTTACAACAGTGGAGGTGGAACATGAGAAGTAACCTCCCCCTTGTCTCAAAGATGGAATCGTCTGTGCCTTCTTTCTCGGTTTGTATGTACTTATTCAGTGTAAAAAGTACAGACTTGTGAGAATGCCTTTCCCAACGCTGAGGATGAACACCCGAAGGAAAACATCCAAGGTCGTGAAAGATAAAATGAGACTGTATCAGCTGCACGTTCCTGCAGCTGTCACCCAGCTGTGCTGCTGGGGCCTGTCTGGAAGGGTTATCGAGTCTCGGAGCTGCCGTGCTCTGACACAGAAGCGACCAGAGGTGCTGCTGCACAGAGGGAGCTCCTCCTGTGTAGGGCAGCTCCAGCTATGGGAGCGCCCTGAGCGGGGCTGAGCCGCCCCAGGCGTGCCCTGTGTTAGCTGAGAGCACCCTGGGGCCTCTGCTTCTCCCTGGTGCCAGCCCAGAAAGGCTGCTCTGCTGTGCTGACAGCCTGGGCAGGTGACAGTGTTGTACCTGGAGGGCAAACACACCCTGTACCTGTCTGCAGGGTGTCCCAGCGGCTTGGTTGGAAAGACCACACTGGAGGGACTTTGTGCGGGTGACACACAGTTAATAATGGGATTCTCTGAGCGCTGCCCTGAAGAAAATGAGTTTGGAAGCAGCTCAATGCTCATTATTATTTTTAAAAATTATTTTCTTTGGCTTTGTGAAACAATTGTTTTGCTTGTGTAACAGTGTCCTTAAACATAACACTTCAGTTTAGTACCCAGGCTGAGAGATGTGAAGTGTATGTTTTTAATGCATATGTTTTTAATGCATGTTTTCTTTGCTGCTCTCGGAAAGGATCTCTTGCTGCCAGGAGAATGGGGACACACACCGGGCACCAGCCCTCCTTCCTGACCTGCACACAATGTTCCTGCGCCCCAGATGCTCCACGTCTGCCACTCCCTAAAATTTATTTGTATTCTTCAAAAGAATTAGAATCCCTTTGACATGGTTATTGATTTACACTTTGCCCAAGATTTTAACGCTTTTCTTTTTGTTCCTCTCCCGCCCAGACTGCAAACAAGCAGCGCTTTCCAAGATCCTCATTTGCTGCTGTCTGTGAGCATCCTCTGCTGACAGGTGGCCGCTTACCTTGCCCACGTGGTGTGGCAATGGTGCATCAATCTCTTCTTTGATATGCATTTGGTTCCATATCCAGTCTCTCCTGACCCGTTTATGACTGGCATTGTTTGAAGGAAGGTTCGGGGTTTTTTTCTGACTGTCTCTGTCAGCAAAGGCCAGAGCGAAGAGCAATAAGAAAAGTAGAATAATGTGGTCCATCTTCTGTAGCCTAGAAAGTAATATAAAAATGAAAATATATGACCAACAACAGAATCAGATTAAACAGAAAGAGCACACGTAGAAGTGCAAAGAGACATTCCTCCTACAGGGAAGTTTGATTACTTTATTCCTTTGCTTTTGCCTTAGCACCAAAATGTGAAACTTGGGGCTTTTTCCTTCCATGAAACAGTTTTATCTGTAAAAACCAACATACAATATTTTAATGAAATAAAACATGCTTTGAAAGCTGGCATAAAGGTGACTTGAGTGCCCGTTGTTACTCTGAGGAGCAGACTGAGCAGCAAAGATCCCGATGGCCAGGGCTGGGCCAGGGCAAAGTTGGAGTTAACCCTGCTCGAAATGAAATGTTCCAGCTTAACAAACCCACGTGCAATGTTTTGACGTGCCATGGACAGAAAATATGCTGTAGTCAATATGGACAATATTGATTTAAAATAAAATCTGAGTGGGGTTTTTTTTTGCGTAAAAAGTGATTTGTGTGACATTTTCAATCAGTTCCGAGTACAATGTATCAAATTGTCTTCCTCAAAGAGCTCATTTATTGATTCAGTACCTTGTCTGTTGAAACTTTGAAGACACATATAAAGTTTCCTTGTGCCGTCTTCTCAGGATTGCCATCTACTAAATGATCATTTGTCAAATGTTTCTCAGGTGAAACCGTATTTTTGCATCTTGTGTTAATATTAGCAAACTTTAGGCCTGACTTTCATATCAGATTGAGCAGCTAATTTAATATTTTAATGTAGCAAAGCTGATTAATTTTCTTACTAAATTTCCCAATAAAAAGGACTGTCAGGGAAATGGAACACTCAAGTAATCAGACTTTAAATTGCACATAAATGACTTTCCATTAGCTTTTAGGAGCTGTCAGTGTGCACATCAAAAATAAACCCGTTAATTGTGATGAGAAGTTGACATCACACAGGTTGCTAGATGCGAGATTAAATTAATATCTTCGTCAGGAAGGTGCTGAGACGTTTCCAAAATTACTCTTTGGTAACCATGCAATCAGTGTTCTCCCATGGTGCAGCATCATTGTCACGAAAGAGATTTTATTTACCATGACATTTTGCTTTCCTGTGCTTTTCTCTGTCCCACATTGTTATACAGAAGCCGAGGAACATCCCTCCTTTGTGAGTGCGGAGGAAGTGACTGAATAAGGTGGCTTTGAAGTTGCTTTTTAGTAAGTTTTTAATAAGTTGCGTTCAATACAGTGTTCTGGACTCAAACAGAACATTTTGATTTAGCTATTTTTTTTTTGTACTTTAAGAGCTTACTTTGAATTGTTTTAGAAAAATGAGTAAGATTTAGTTGGTTTTCTCTATTTTAATTGTGTACCGGTACACCTTACAACTGGAAACTGGCAGGCGTATGATTCTGTTGTGATTAAGTTTGTCTTTCGTCCATAAAATCACAAAACATGGTAACCAAAGGAAACCTGTTGGCTGGTGGTGACTACACAGGCTGTGCTTTTGCCAAAACCAGGCTGTAGCGATTCAAAAGTCCTTTTCTCCTGCTGCTCTGGTAAGTGGAGCTCTCTTGTGCTGCTGTTTGGCAGCTTGGCCACGAACACAGAAAGTGCTGGCTGAATCTTTTAAAACCTGCTTGCATTTCAGCTGAAACTTCAGCTGCCCCTTTCACTCAGCACATCCATTTTGTGCTCTTGGACTTTAAGGCAGCTCCACTTCCTTTAATTTCTCATTAATGATTCCTTGTTAACACTTGCCCAGTCTCCTTGGTAAGTTAATATTCCTTTGTAAGTAACTTGGGGGAGCTTGGACTGCCCTCTGGAACCCACTGTGGGTCAAGCACAGGCTGAGATGGGAGAACCTCCTGCAAAAAATCTTCCTGCTTGGCCTTTGGTGTGTTTCAAAACTGCTCTTTTTGGCAGAGGTGACAGTGCACCCTCACATGTTGGCTGCTCTTCTCCAGGGACATTTGATGTGCTCTGCTCCATAGGACAGGCTGGCTCTGAGGACAATTCCTCCAGGATACCATGCCAGTTTTCCATTTGGCCGTTGCTGCTGAGTCTGTCACCAGATTCACCCCAATATTTGAGAACAGCACGTGCAGGCGCTTCAGGAGCAGTGAGGGGATGAGGGCACAGTCCTGGTGTGAAGGGCACCTTCCATGGATGGCAGCCCTTGGCAAGATGTACGAAATGCTCTCTTTTCTGGCCGCGATAGTTTTCCTTCCCGGCAGATCTCATTTGAAATGCCGGAGGCAGCAGCAGAAGAGGGATATTCCCATGCCTGAGCAGGAGAATGCATTCCCATGGAGTCCCAAGAGAGCAAGTTCCTCGGGATGACAGGTGGACGGAGGGATTGGCTTTTCATTTCTTCTCGTGTCTGCTGTGGCAACCAGGACTGAGGAGAGGCAACCAGGACTGAGGAGAGGCAACCAGGTGCACCCCCTCAAATAGTGACCCCTGTGGCCACTCTGTGCCATGTGGCTCTCCCTGGGTGCTGCCAGGAGCTCCCTGCCCTGCTCTCCCTGAAGTTCAGTCCTGCTGTCCCACTGTCCCTGGCTCATTAGCCCAATAATTCAAACTTCTTCAAAATTCAAACAAAGCAGGGACCATAAATATTCCTGAAAGTTAGCAGGGGAATGGTTTATTCCAGCAGCTGAGTTTCTTACAGTGTCCTTAAATTTTCTTTCGGTAAATGATGAGTTTTCCCCACCCATATTATTCATTTTATGTGTTGAATTATTTTAGCAAATAACTCTTGGTCTGCAGGGTACTATACACAGTTAACTGAGAAATTCTGGTGTTTGAAGTGATTTATGGGACACATGGCTCATATAATACAGTTTCTTCTCCCAGACTGGGAGCAATGACTAAAAAAAATATCAGGTGGAGATACAGACAATACTGCACTAATTAAAAGTTTGCATTTTACAAGTTGTTTTGGTAAGTAATCAACTGTAAGGATGATGAGCAGCTAATATAAACAAGGTCTCCATATAATGAAAAGACGCTGGATGAAATATTCTTATGAACATTTGTGGGTTTTTTTCTTGTATTTGCCTCTCACCTGGTTTACTTCTCACTCTAAAAGTGTATATTAATGCTTATGCAAGGTTAGTTTAGTTTTCAAAGAAATTAGTCCTATGCTTGCATGTTAAATAGAAGTTAAACTACGTTTCTGTAACAGAGACTTTAGGAAGTGAAGAGACAGTTGCATCTGAAATGATGTATTCTTCTGGTTGATCAGATTAAAATCTTATGCTTATCTTTGAGGAGTTTTCAGCACCCAAACAACCTGAATAGTGGTCGAGTAGTGATAAGGAACACCCTGAGAGAGAAATTTCCTTGGAGAGGCTATCATACACCAAAAGAGACATACATTTTAAAAGGTTTGTGTCCATGTTGCTGAGATAATTTGCATATCTCATTGCCAGGAAGGCTGGCAAGGAAAGATTATTTTTGCTTACACTATCTTGGTTGAAATCAGAACGATGTAAATGAAAATGATAACCCCCATACAAAAAATCAGTTTCACAGGGTAGACAGAACTGCAAAAGTTTTTTTCAGGTGCAAAAAATATAGTCTGATACCCCATCTAAAGAGCTCCAAAACTGCTGTGCTCAGTAAAGCCATGAGAGACACAGAGAGCAGAATGTGGCCAGTGGCCAGGAGCAGAATGACATTAATTTCTCATCTCTGTGATGTGTAAGACCAAAAGTAAATGTGTGATTGCCTTAAGAAACAGAAAGTTAGAGCACCAAACACAGGAGAGGGATAAACGATCTTTTTTTTCTTCGGAATGCCTGTAGTTTTGGGACGAAGGAAAAACATTATCAAAAGAATATAGCCCTCACAATACTGAGTGCTGCCTTTCAGGGACTGCAAAGGGCTGTGCAAACGCAAATGGATAAGCCCCCTGTACCTGTGTAAATAGGTGTCTGTGAAGTCCCACAACCAGATGAAAAGCATTATCCCTTTTAAAGGTGCACTCGGAGCACAGAGGACTTAAATGTGTTCGTGGTCTCCTGACAGGGGACCAGGGCCAGGAGCACCGACAGTCTCAGGCTTCGTTCTTCATTTCCTAATTAGCCAACATTGCTCTAGCCAGCTTCTAACAGACCCAGAGAGAAACCCCCCGAGACCACATGGATCCGGTTGTTACCTTCACTCCACGTTCTCTTGGCACCTGGTGACCCTCCGTCTCTGCTGGGGCTCCCAGTGTGACAGGGCTCCCAGTGACAGTGGGAACTGGGGCTGGGCTTCGAACTGCAGTGACACCACCCAAAAGAGCTGTCTAAGTAAATCCTGCAACGTCTGACCTTGAGTAATCGTTTTTATTTTTATTTTTTTGCATTTTCAGATATATTTTGTTTTGGGGTGGTTCCTCAGTGTTTTGTCACATGTCCTCAGCCGTGAACAATGATAAAAATAGGCCTTTCCTGAGAACACTGTGCTGCTTTTTCCTTTCTAGATTATTGGGCTGATTTAAATGGGCCTGACTACCTGGTGTTGTATTTTTGATTGTCTTTATGGCAATTTTATGCATCTGAGAAGTGGTTTCCACTGATGACTAAAGAGTCTGGAGTGCAAATGCCTGCCTACAAGCAGATTCTGAAATGACATTTGATGTGCGTGATAGTGCCTTTAAGTAAACAGCTACTTTGATGACGAACAATCTGCAGTGCAAATGCCTGACTGAAAACTGGTTGTAAAATGACATTTTATACTTGTGCTGGTACCTTTGAATGAGTGGCCACTTCAGCAATACCTTAAGTAAACTTGCTGCTTTCAAACTAACCCCACACATCACTCAGTGCTGCGAGAGCACGTGGTGCTGTCAGTGCTTGGTGCTGCTGCAGCACCTGTGTATCCACAGGAGAGCACAAAATTCAGCCCTTCTGACTTCGGCTCTGGTTTTCATTGGGGTTTTGGCTCCTCATATTTTTTCTTCCAGGCAAAAAGAGAATTAATTATATATTCTGAAATCGTTTTTGGTTGCAGCTCCAAGTTTCTGATAGGTCTGGATAAAATGTATTGATTTTTTTTCTCTTGTCTGTTTGGCTCACCAGAAAGTTCTCCCCTGGGTGATGCAAAATACAGCTCTATCTCATGGGTGGATGGAGTCCTCAGCCAGCAAAGATTCCTCTTTTGGAAATGTAGACATTTGGCTATAAAAGGCCTGTAAATACTTGCTGTGTGTATATTGAAGGTTTATTGCCTTGGTGGAAAGCAGGCAGACAAATTGGGCTCCCAGTCTCGCTGTTATCTCAGGTACAGAGCTGGCTAAAAATGGGGGAGGTTTCATTTTTTTTCCATTTTTTCATTTTCTTTCTTCCTTCATGGTTTTTTGTTCGTTTGTTTTTGGTTGGTTGATTGGTTTTTTTGGGTTTGTTTTGGGCTTTTTGTTGGTTTGGTTTGGTTTTTTAAGAAACAAAGCCACTTTCCAAGCCTGTGCACTGAAGATGGGTGAGCAGCAAGAATGAATCCACCCAAAGGTCCTCCCAGAGCTTCCTGACACCCCTGATTGAATTTTAGTAAGTGACCTGCTGGCTCCAGGTTTGAAATGAATGCTGAGAGAAGGAGTGTGAGATGAAAATAAGGAATATATGGTCTAAGAAGACATTTGTTGTAAACACAATGATTTTAGACAAGAGAGGAAGAAAGGTCTTGTTTGTTCCTCGCCAAGGCACGTTTATGGAAAAGGGATGTAGAGATTGGCAGTTTGGTTGCTAGAAACCCCTAGATCTGAAAGGTCTGGGTTTGCATTGAAGGGAGATGAGGCAGGTGCAGGATCAGCTCTTGCACCAGTAAATTCTCCTGACTTTACTGCCGTTGGTTGACACCACTGATGTGCCCCATAATGTTTTAGCTGGGAAGATTCACCGAGGTGGAATTGTTGGCATGAGTGGGGAAAGCCCAGGCTTAGCGGGCTTTGCTCCTTTTAGTCTGAGCCCAGAGCAGCTCTCGGGTGCAGCCAGACACCACTGCAGGCCAGAACAGTGTGCTTTGTGCTTCTGAGCTGCTCTGGGTCTGCCAGGCGTGACCTCTGGGGATAACCCAGCTCAGACCCTGCTGCCCACAGCACTGCCCTGCCCACCGTGCCAACCCAACACCTTCTGTGTGCAGCACAGTCCCAGTGCCAGTCCCAGTGCCAGTGCCAGTGCCAGTGCCAGTGCCAGTGCCAGTCCCAGTCCCACCTGGGCTCACACAGGTCTGAGAAATGCTGGGTGAGTTGAGAGAATTCTGAGGCAACTCTGTTGGGCAGTCAAGCACCAAGGCCCAAAACCCCAGAGCGAGGAGCATTAACTTCTGCTGATTTCTCTTCATTTCTAGTTAATGTTCTCTTAATGTGCATTTCCCAAAAACTTTCAAAAACACATTTGTAGTTTGGAGAGTGCCATCTGTGCTCCTACATGGCTCGTGTCTGCTAAAGAATGGATTAGTTATAAAACTATGAGGGTTTATGTTTTGTTTGGTTTTTTTGGGGTTTTTTTGGGTTTTTTTTGGTTTGTTGTTTTTTAATGTGTGTTGCTGGCGCAGGTTCAGATTTAATTTCCTGTTCACAAATACACATTTGTTTGGCTTAGATCTTGATTTACCTGTACATAACACCTATACAGCTTGGAATCAGCTCTGCATTGGGCTTCTCTTGGAATTCAAGAAAACCTCAATCTTTTCCTATGAAAATTTAGGAGAGATGGGCTGACAGGTTGTTCTGTGTTCTGCAGGTACCTGTGGTCTTTGGTGGATAGTGTTTGTTTAAGTATGTCTGGGGCTGTGAAACATTTCTGTTTGTGGAAATGAATCCCGTACATGATCTAATAAAACATGTGCCTATATTTCTCTGCCCCTGTAGAGTCTACAGAAGTAAACAACTTCCACATAGGTCAAGAGAAACTAGGGCTTATTTTAAGCACACAAAATAAGTCGCAAATCCTACACAGTGAAGTTAACCAGCCAAGAGGGGCTGCTTCCTCTTGATTCCTCTTCTCATTTTTAATCAAATAATTTTTCTGTCAATTGACAGTAACTTGGTTTTTATCTGAGTTCCTTACTTAGAATTCTGGTAATTGAGAAGCAAATTAAATACATGTTTATGTTTTAGTTACTGGACTGGTCTTTTCATGGACTTTATGGAAGCACTAGTTTTGGACTAGCTAAAGAATGAATTCTTGAATGGCCTTTGTCATTGAAAGGACAGTGTATTGTGTGAGTGATGGTTACTTGCTGTGGTGAGGATGGCACATGATGGAGGTAAAACAATACTTTGAACTCACTAAAATGAGTGGTGAGAGCACAGACCTGCTCTTCTCATTGGGTTGGTTGTGCAAAACTGTTCTTTTAAAGGACAACTGTTTTCCTTTCCTGTGAGCATCCTGGTTTGCCTAGCAAGTAATCCCCAGTCCTGGTAAAACTGCTGACCTCCTGCCTTGCCCAGGAGAGCAGTTAGTATGAAGGTCTCTCAGAGCCACACTCAGTCCTTGGGTGACTTTGGAGAATGTTCCTCATTTCCCACTGTCACATGCTGATCATGGCTCATGGCAGGTGCAGAATTCCTGTCTTTGCTCATTTTTCATAATATTAATTGTCACCACAGAGACTGTAGAGATATGTGAGAGCTGGTGGTGACCAGTCTGAAATGGAACAGACACAGGACATGAAGCACTGACATCTACGTGTCCTGGTGCTGCTTAAGAGTTCTCACTCCGGCCTTGCTACTGCAGTCACATAAAGCTTTACTGCAGAAACCTTCCCTGAAGTGCCCTCAAAGTGGATTAGAGTCCTTTAAAGAAGAAGCAGGTGGTATTGTCCAGTCTTTCCATGCATAAAGCCTTTTACTCACATGCAAATATGTCGTTTTACCTCAGTACAAATATGTCAGTACAAAATACAGCAAGGGATAAAATGTGCTTGAGCACAATGCCCAGTATAAACCCAGCTGCTAAAATACATTGAAGCTCGATTGTGATTAAACTATTAAACCATTTTAAGTGCTTTTTTCGTAACAAATAAATATATTATCATAAACAGAAGATTTTGGCTTTCTCTGAGTTGTTGACAGCATGGCCAGCATGGAGTTTAAGGTCACAAAGTACTCTCCTATAGCTCTTCCCAGCTCCTGATCTCTGGGAGCCAGGATATGAGGGCTGAATGACTCCCAAGGAACAGAAATATTCTGGTGTTCAGTGAACGTGCTCAAACCCACAAGCAGAGTTTTGGTGTCAGTACAGAATATGATCATCATCCCTGGGTCACACAGATCCTGTGCTCTGTTGGTTGAGAGCATTCCATCTTTTAAGATCAGAAGGCTCCAGTACCCATGACTGGAATGATTTATTGGCTTTGCAGATGTTGCAGGGGTGAAACTCACAATCAAATGACAGAGAATTTGTTCTTGGCCACATCTTTTGGTGACAGTTGCCAAATGCTGTTGAAATCTGAGCTATTTTGGGGGCTTAACTTTGTGTTAAAGACAGCCCTTCAGTTCTGAAGCGAGCTGATAAGATGGGTGGGATAACCCTGCATGCTTAGTCTGGAACTGCAGACATTTCCCCCTATGAATTCTTTAACCAAAATAAAAAGCCAAGGGGAAAATATCTCCCATCCAGAGTAACTATTGATAAAGACAGATGCTGAAAAGAGTGATGAAGTGCCAGTGTTGGAGACAGACAAAGAGCTTGTTCCCTCCCTTGATTCCCAAAGCCGGTTTCAGGGATGATCCTGCAGCCAGGTGCCCCACGGCTCAGAAGGGTCTCGCTGGCTTTGAGGGATGATCAGTCTCAGGGACATATTTCTGTGGCTGTAGATCCAGCTTTTTTCTCCCTCGCTCTGAGCCTATTTCCTTTTGCTTATCCCAAACTGTGGTGGCTCCAGTTGGAGGGACAGAGGAACAGGTGTCTCAGCACTGAGCCTCCCTCATCCCCAGCACCCCCCACGCTCAGATGATATTTGATTTTTGGGAAGCAAGGGGGACAAGAGAATCCTCCAAAAGTCATTTGCTCATCCCAGTGCAGAAGGGGAATAGTTTGGGCATATTGGAGGTGTTTGTGGTCATTAAAAAGATTTCTCTGACCAGTATTTTTTTCCCTACAATAAACCATGTGCACCTTTCAGAATGGATCTGTTTTGATGCTGTCCCTGGTTAGCTCTGCTCTACAGAGGGAGCTGGAGCTGTCACTGGGTGGTTAAGAGTTTGGCCAAGATGAAACAAAATAAGATACACTGTAAGAATAGTGTATTGAAGAGCTTTCTCCACTTCCCCTTTGTTTCCAAATAAAACCTTGATAGCAGAGAGGCTTCCTAGCACAGAGCTCCAGCTGAGTCGCTCTCATTAAGGAAAAGTCCGAATTCTTTGAGGGACCACACGCAATAAACAGGATTTTTTTAAGGTACAATGTAGCTGTGTTTACAGCAGATAAGATTTTTTTGACATTTTCCTTTAACAAAAGCTCAAGAGCAAAAGTATCTGTCTGGAACACAAGCCTGGTGCCCAGGTCACAGTAATTGATATTTACTGCACTAACAGTAATGTGAAGCAGAGACACCATGTTCAGCTGGCTGTGTGTGCTCGTTCCTTTGTCCAGGGTATTCTCCTGGGTAACTGGACGCATTAAGAGTTCCTCTGAAAATTAATTTTCTGGCAGATAAAGAAAGCATGTACATATACATAAATCTCTTGTTTTCTGGCTGGGCAAGAGGCTAAAAAAACAGGGTGTGCCTGGTTAGGTTTTGTTTAGTATTCAGTATTTTTCTCCCTTTTTAAAATGTCTAATTCAAATGTCAGTTCATTCTTCTCTATTTCCTGCCCTTATTCAACTAGACTTCTAGACCAGGCTTAATTAACTTTAAGACCATTTCTGCCCACCTCTATAGTTACGGTCCTTTCCTGGAACATTTCCATTGTTATAATCTCCATGTGTTGTGAGATGATGCAAATGATATTATTACCACCCCTGTGAATTTACAATGAGCCTTTCAATAGTTTTACTTACAGCTTAGCTCTTGTCAGGAAAATCTCATCTGGAAATAAACTAAAACTAGGGAAGCAAATTGCCAGTTTAATGTGCTGATAAAGGGAAGTTAGAAAGCCTAAAAATTGAGGCCTCAGACACAGTGAAGCTTAAAAAGATGAGGAAAGCTGCGGTGTGACTTTCTTTTCAGTGTGGATTTGTTTCTGCGTGGGTGCGATTGCGATTTACCAAAGAGCTGGGCTGTGTTTTGCTGTTTCCCGTGCTCTGGCTTCAGCAGGGCATCAGGCTGCTGAGTTTTACCACCCCAGAGCCAAGGAAAGGACCTGTCCGCCAGAGGCCAGAGCTGCTGCAACCCCTGGTTGCTGGTGGCTCTGATGGCCAGGGAGTTCTGCTCACAGCAGTGCTGCTCTGTGGCTCTGCTGCCCCAACGCCAAACACAGCTGGAGATGTTTTCTGAGCTGAGGGGGGATTTTTTTTTCTCTTTAGTGGCTCTGTAAGTGGGACATTTATTTCTCCCACAGATCATGTTTTAATCGCAGCCACTGAAAACCCCTTTCTTGTGGGAATGAACCCTTTCTCGTCATGTAAAGACACCAAAGATCAATCCATGTAAGGCAGGTGATACAGCTCACCATTTCACAGCAGGAAAATGAGACAACATATTCCACAGAGAAATGTGCCCCTTTCTTCTTTTTTGAAACTGAAGTCACCTCCAAGTTCAATTACTGTTCAGTAATTCAATATCTGTTCTAATCCTAAACTTTGACCAAGGCTGCTGCTGGCAAGTCTAGAGTACAAAGCAAATGTGTTTGTTAAATGGTGCTGCAGAGCTCTGCCACAGCTCTGTCACTGTCAAATTCTCATTGCTGTCTTTGCAAAATGAACCCATTACAAAAACCATTCCAGCTTTTTGTGCTCTCTGCTTTCTGCCCTCACTTCTTAATTTCTGTGTTGGGTAAGTGTAGGGTGCACTGGCAATCTAATACTAAAATGTGTATGGTGTAGCAATACTTGTCTGTGTTTTAATAAGAACCAACCCCTCTAAATTAACAGTATTGAGCAAATAGATAATATATGCTATTAATCATGCTACTAAGAGGCTATATATATTATATACTATTTCATTGTAGGTTCCTAGATTAGGTGGTGAAAAGTTTGATACATGATTAGTAGTATTGATTGCTTGGCCTAATTCTGACATAGAATCATAGACTCTTTCAGGTTGGACAAGACCTTTAAGATCATGAAGTCATGAGTAAACTGGTTGTCTTGCAGATAGATCATATATATCTGAAAGATAATGACAGTAAAAGCCACTAAGACAATGCAAATCTCTTCTGAATTCAGGTCTAGCACTGGAGGTAGGGGGAGGGAGTATCCCACAAAAACAATGGAGAAGGGAATCTAAAGCTCTGTGCCAGTGGAGATTCTGCCAGTGAAACTGAACCTCTCACAGGAACAACTCCCATCAATGGCAGGATTTCCTATAATTTGCATGAGAGAAGCACCAGGCCCTCGGTCTCCTCAAGCAATGTGTTGTAAGGCAGACTTTGCATTCCTAGAGGATTTCCAAAGCACAGATTCATGCCAGATAGCATCATGAAAGGAAGGGGAAAAGGAAGACTGGTCCTACCAAAGCATGGCTTAAAAATGTGGACAAAGGCAGGAGGAGGAATTCAACTGCATCCTCCAGACACATTATGGAAGTGGAATTTCCCCTTACACTGTCATACACAATAAGGCCAAGGGCCGTGTGTGCTGCAGATAACCCACCTTGTGCCCTGTGAGCTTTGCCAGGTGTCAGGAGAACCATTCCAGATGTTGCTGGCGGGCTTGGGGAGAGAGGAGGATGCAGAGAATGGAGAGGAATGGTGACTTCAGTAGGGACAAAGCCAGGTGGACTCCTCTGAGTTTGTGGAGACTGATAAGAGGCTTTTTAAAGGAATGTGTCATCGAAATGGGAGGCTCTTTCTCCTCAAGTTTTGGCAAGAGGATGCTGGTGAAATTGGACAGGAACAGAAGGGTCTTGATGACAACGAGACAGGGACAATAAAACTGGGACAATAAAACAAATAGACTGGGACCTCTTTGGATTTTGAAAACGAAGATCTGAAAACATTTCTGCTTTTACTTTGCCTCTAACAATGATAGTGCTCTGTACCCCCTGGCATTGCAAGTAGCAATGTCAGGGCAGAATAACACTCTTTCCTCTCCCCTGGGCTTTTGGGAAGGCACCTGTGCAATTTCTGCAGTGTGTCCCAGGTACCCATGCTTGTCTTTCCCTAAAATATCAGTCATTTTCACTGTAAGTTCTGGACCTTCATGGTTAACACTTTCACATGCCGCTACTAATCTTTTCTAAGAGTTTTGCTGCCTGTCTCACACAAAAATACATATCTGGTGTCCGTCAGTCTGCTTGACTCCTTCTGGTTTACTGATTGTAAATACTTACTGGGATATTCTCAGAGTAGCAAAACTGACATGTAGGCAGTGCAATGGATGGTAAGTTGTCCTTGTGCCTTTCTGCTGTGTTTGCCAGCCCTGAAAATCACAGGTCTTGAACTGTTCCAGGCTCCATGAATGTCCATGGGGTTTAATTAGAACCTAGAAGGGCTGGGCCCCAAATCTCACTGCCAGATCTACAGATATGTATAGCAGTATATGTATAAAGCATGGCACAAATTTCATGGTACAAATCCATTTCAGAAGTATGACAGAACTTACTTAGCACATTCAGCAAAATCTTACATTCAAAATATAACTAGTTCCATTCTTACTGTCAAAATTGAAATTCAGATGAAGGTGAGTGAAAATCAAAAGAATTGCAAACAGGTTGTTCACAATTTTATATTAATTTTTCCGTGTTTCATGGTCAGACTCTTTGCAGCGACCCCGAGGTGAGCTCAGTTGGTTAGGGCACGGCACTAATACACCAAGGTCGTGGGTTTGGTAGCTGTACGGGCCATTCACTGGAGAGCTGGACTCAATGATCCTGGTGGGTCCCTTCCAACTCAGGATGTGCTTCTGAGTGATTCTGACAGGGTAGGAGGTAGGTGGGATGTGTTGAGGGACCCACTCAATGCAGGTGGCTCAGGGGCAGCTGCAGGTTGGGCTGTGGGCAGGAGGCTGTGACCTTGTGCTCAGCAAGGGCACAGGTACAGGGGGCCCAGCCAGGTGAGGGACAGAGGGACATGGCACGAGCTGAGGGCTCCAGACCTTGGTGTGCCTGGCCTGAGAGGGGATAAAAGTCCAGGGATTCCTGTGTTGGGGGTCCCTCCTTGGAGGCACCAGGTTGGGCTGTTCCTGTGCTACTGCTCTGTGAATAAATGGCTTTATGGAACGAGACATCTGAGACTCTGCCATGGGAAACCTGGGGTGGGACTGGCGAGGAGACTGGTCTGACTGAGGGTGTGGGGAGCCAAGTGGGACCTGTTGGGCCATAGGACTGCTGCTGTGGAGGCGCTTCGGTCCCAGCAGTGACAGCCTGGGGGTGGCAATGTGACTGCCAGAGTGGCCCCGAGGTGGCCGGACAGGGAAGCTTTTGCACATCATTGTGCCCAGCATCAGTCAGTGGAGTTCAGTGGGCTCTGTGTTTGGACAGACCCCGGGGCAGGATGCCTGAGAGTCCCTTGGCAGCCAAAGTGGTGGCTCCTGGTCACGACCTGGCGCCAGAGTGTTTGTTTTCTGTGTGTGCAGTGCAAATACACCTGCACGGGACCTTTGGATGGAGTAGGGTGCTGAACTGAAATCCACAGCGAGATCAAGCAAACTCTTATCATGGATGAAACGAGGATGCAGCTCTGGGCTTGCCAAGGTCCATTCTCTGAGTTCAGATTCTGCTCAGCTCTTCAAAGGCATGTGGGGAATTGTTCTAGTGATTGCCAGTGGGGCAAATCTCCAGTTTACACAGTCACTGTTTGCTCTGTTCCATGGCAGAAGAAAAACCAGACACATCAGGGCGAAACTTTGAGGGGCTTTTGGTTTGTAAACCCGCAAGGACAACAAGGGGGAAGATATTTAGTTATTAAAAAATACACCAAAATGATTTCATGACCAACAAATGCCGCACAAAAACAGGGAACCTCTGATTTTCTTCTTGGCACTAACATCTGAAGGCCTGAATTAAACTTCTGGAACCTGGGCAAACCCTGGTATTATGATGGAAATAACCATGAAGTTTCCCTGCAGAAAGCTCAGCTGCTGGAGATAATCAGTTACCCGATTCTGCGAACCTCTGCTTTTCTAGAAAATGTAAAGTATTAACTGGCATGAGTTAAGCCTCTACTTCCATAGACACGTACCCTGATAAGGAAAAGTTATTTTAAACCAATTTTTGTATTTTTCATTTGAAGTAGTAATTGAAGTAATTGATTTACGGATGCACAGCGAAGACCTTTGTTCCATAAGTGCTGTAAATCAGAGCAGCCTCTAAGCCATGCCCTGTTTTTTGCCTGTATCCTGTTTCCAGGGCAGTTTCACTCAGCACAGGAGGATGTGGAGCAAACCTGGCAGCAAACCTGTTAACTCTGCTCTGCTCAGCTGCCTCTGCAGCACTGAGCCCCACGTCTCACACCCTGCGAGCTGCAGAGTGCTGAGGGACACAAATCCCTTTCATGGCACAATTTCAGTGTTAGCATTTGTTTTAAAATGTTTAAAAAAATGAGTTTATGATCTTCTGTTGAATAGCAAAGCTTTGTGAAATACTTTTACCACGCAGTGCAGCTGCAGCAGCCTGAAAAATAAACCCAGGTTTGTGGGCAAAGCAGGAATGATTTGTTAATTAACTTTTACTCTCAAATTAATTTGTTTTATTGTTTGTAACTTCACATTCTTCTCTACACTATAATGCACTATTCTAAGGCTCTCGTATGCTAAACTAATCCTGTGTCCTTTCCTTCTATGGGTCACCCTTTGCTTAAGGATAAAAAGCACCTCCTGGAGATACTGCAGATAAATTGCAAGTCAGCATTTCTGTGATTAGTTTCTGGTGTATGAGCTGTTGTTACAAGGCACAAATTAACCTAAGATGAGAAGCTTTTGTAAATCATTGGAACATCCTTGCTTTTGTCTAATATTTTTCCCTCCATGAACATCTGTAATACTGTGGGCTTTTACAAATGCTGATCTAATGATTTATAATCAGTGGAGGCAGGAACACATTGATTAACTATACCTTTGTTAACTGCAGCAGCAGCCAACTTGGAATGTCTTTGGTAGCTAAGAATGGAAGAGATTTTCTCACAGAGATTCATCTTCTTCATATCTTTTTTTTTCTTGCATTTCTTTCCTACCTTTATCTTTATTCCAGCGTGACAGGCAGCACAGTAAGGCACTGTGCACACTGACAGTCCCGCTACTGCAGAATGGAGTTCTTACAGAATAAAACACAATCAGTTCATCTCTTATGCATAAATGCTTTGTCTCTGCAAGCAGTACAGCGAGTGTGTTAGTTCAGGGACCTGCTACAATAGCTTTAGGATAAGATAAAAGCCTTTTCAACCAACTTTTTGTATCAAGTCACCGCTCATAAAATACCTCATCAGAAAAAACGGGTCTTTTAGGACCCCTGAGATCAAGAAACCTCCAAAGTAAGAATTGCTGGTCTCTTAGAACAGGGTCTGTAAAACCTGACAGTCCAAGGTTAGAGTGCTAAAGTACCTGGGCCACTTTAAACTTGAGATTTAGGAGACCAAATCACTGTCCTCTTTATGTAAACTCCCCTCTAAGCCTTAAACAAATCTCTTAGCAGGAGAGATGTGCCAAAGGTGGGACATGGTGGCTGTCACCCCTTGGCATTGGGCACAGCAAAGCCGTGGCACCTCAAACACAGACACTGAGACAACCCCCACTTTAATCCCAGAATCACAGAATATTCTGAGTTGGAAGGGACCCACCAGGACCATTCAGTCCAAGCCCTGGCTCTGAACAGACACATCCCCAAGAGTCACCCCCTGTGCCCCAGAGCATCATCCAAACCCTCCTGGAGCTCTGGCAGCCTTGGGGCCGTGCCCACTGCCCTGGGGAGCCTGGGCAGTGCCCACCACCCAATAACAAAGCATATTGCACCAAACCACAGTCCAGCACACACCTGCTGCCTCCAAACAGCTCTGAACCTCTAACTGTCCACACCACGAGGGAAATACTTTCCTAAAGGCTTTACAGGTACAGTTTGCAGTGTCATTTCTGTCCCTTTTCCGTTAAGAATCAGCATCGGCAACATAATCTAAATATTTCAAAGCAATCCTCCAAAAAATCATAAAATATCTCTTTTAAACAATCTGGGAGTATTGTGTTATAGCCCAACAAAGCCAGAGATTTCCGTCTTGCAGTGTGAACTGTAAACAGCTCTGCTGTTTTCAGCACTTAACTTGGGAGTGCCATCAATGTGAGGCCCAAAGGATTCTGTGGCTATGTATAACATTCATAGCCTGTTTGCTGGTATTTTTTAATTATTTAAGACATTAGAAAATCATTTTAGTGGAGGTAAAAAGCCTTTGAAATGAACTTCACAGCTGAAGGACAGCAAATAACTTTTGTCTCTTACCTGGGTCAGAATTGGCGGAGCTCCGGTTTGTCCCCAAATTCGGCAAACTAAAATCAGCAGTATCCCAAAATGTTAAGCAGCATACAAAAAAGGAAGACCAAATAGCAAAATCCACTTCTCTTTTTGTTAAGCAATACTGGGAGTGTTCAGCTCTCCAGTCTCCAAGGTTTTCCAGCTGGGAGCCAGCCTTTTCCCACCCTGCATCCCGGCATCCTGTTATTGTTCCAAGTTTTAGTAATACAGTGAGAAAAGGGAGTGGAGGAAAAGGAAACAAGATAAACTTAGCCTTATTATTACTATATCTACTTATTTGTTGCTGACTCTAACGAGGGAGCTGAATAAAAGGAAACTGGCTCTGAGAGAAACACCAAAGTCGGTTTGGTATTTAGTATTTTTAGGAAGAGCTTTAGGAGTTGCAAACACCTGAATGGCAATTTCAGTGTCTGATACCTGCTCAGCACAGACTGTGCTGTTCTGCGCAAACAGGGTTTTCAAAGCAGTTTGGAGGTGTCCCATCTGTAAGGATTGTTACAGCTGGAAGCCGAAAAGGCAGAGCCCTCGTGAATGAGAAGAGGTTCCTGTAGAACTCTGTCCGTGCTGGATGTGAAAATGAAATCTAACAGGATTTTTCACGGGTAAAGGGAAGACCCTATGAACAAGACAGGGTAGGCAGGCCTTCCAGGAGGAGAAAATATTTGTAACATCTTGGTTATGGGGAGTTTTAAGCCTGGAGACCCCTCAGGGCAGACAGAAGGGAAAGTGTCAGCGCTGGGGTTGGGTTTCTCAGGGTGCCCGGTGGGGCAGTGGCAGTGGCAGTGGGGGGTCACTGATGCACAGGCGTCGATATCTCTGGTACTGTCACCCTCAAGCCCACCCTGAGGGACCAGTGGGCTTTCCTAGAGCCTGGCCCAGGTGCTCAAACCCTTCCGTGGGACTGGGATGGATTCTGCAGAGCCCGCTGCCCGGTCCTGATCCCTGTGTGCCCACTGAACTGAACACGAGGGTGCAGCTCTGCCATTGTGCAGTACAAAAGAAAGAGGGTTTTTTTAAATTAAATAACACAGAAGAAAACTGGGAAGTGTGGGACTTACTCAAAACTTACTCTTTTGAACCACTTATAATAAATGTAGGCAAATGTTCAATGTATCTTAAGCGGGACTTTAATAATTTTAATTCTTCAATTAAATTAAATTTTTAATAATGTTCCAGAGTTAAATATTCTCTTGCTCCTATTTGCTATCACAGCCCAGCGCAGGTGGTGCCATTGATTTCGTGGCTGGCCAGAAGGCTGAGCTCGGTCAGAGTGTTTCACATTTCTATGAGGTACAGCAGTAAAGACAAATTGCTTTTTAAAAAATTGTTACATTAATTATTAAAAGAAAAGGTGACATTTTTCAAAGTTTTTTTGTGAGGAGCCCAAGCAGAGCCCATTTTCCTTCCAAGGACACGTGTCCTTGCCGTGTCACTGGCGGGTGAGGAGCAGGGAGGATGCTGAGAGGAGTTTTCCAGGGAAGGGCAGCTATCTGGTCAGGATGCAGCTCCCTGATAACGCTGTGCCCACAGCAGACGACGGTCCCAGATATGATTTACCCTTGCAAATGACTCCAACTGCATTTCCAAGTGTCCCAAAGCCTTTGATGTCCCTATCTGGGAGCTGCTCAGCCACTGCAAACACAGCACGAGGGGAAGGGAAGGCAGCCCATCATCTTCAGTGCTCAGAAGGGGAAAGAGGAAAGCCCCGTGTTTCACAGAATTGTATTTCACAGAATATTCTGATTGGAAGGGACCCACAAGGGTCACCGCTCTCAAGTGAATGGCCCATGCGGGGTTTGGACACACAACCTTGGTGTTGTTCAGGCTGTGCTCTTATCAGCTGGGCTCAACTCACGGCCTGAGGCAACCAGGTCTATTTTGATGCCTGCTAAATGAGCTTTGCATTATCTGACTGAATAGTTCAAGGAAAGAAGTGAGAAAGTCTCCAGAGGCCTTTTCACATGCTCTGTTTCAGAGCTCAACAGAATAACTGAAAACCATTTATAAGCTTTGAGGAAGAAGCTTTCACTGAAATTTTAGAAATCTGATTTACTTTCTAAACCCTTCCCCATTATGCTTTAGAGATTTGATCTCTGCTGAATTATTCTTGAATTCTTCTTTCTGGCTATGAGGAAATGCCCCCCTAACCCATCCTCCAGCCCCCTCCAAGAGGCAGCAAAGCTCCTGATGGGTCAGGGCACTCGGTGCCCTCTGGCTCAGCCCAACGTTGGCCCTGCTGTCCCTGCTAGGCAGTGAATGTCACCACGTTTTCAAAGCTGCTCACTCAAAATGCTGGCAAACAAGTTTTCTTGCAGGTCTTAGACTTTCAGATTTCTTTCTCTTCATCATTAGGGCCAAATAAGATTTTGGAAAAATTTCTTGATGATTGGTGGCTTTTGCAAGCACAGGAGTAATGTTTTAAACCAAACATTAGTAATTCACACCAAATTCTACTAATGAGAAAAATCCTGTGCATGATCAGACAACACTGGCAGGCACGCTTACCTTTTAGGTGTCTCATTTTGTGGATGAAATATTATTTAACAGTCAAAACTGTGAGAGTGAAAGAATCAGGTAAAAAATGAATAGAAACCTTAGCATCTGGCAACTCTCCACTGTCTGTGTGACTCGTGAATGGAGATGGTGGCACGAGTGAAAGGATGATAATTATTTACTTGGCATTTCACAATGTTTTCCTGCCAATCCTTTTCCCAACTGGCACCAGTCCTTTCTCGCTGGTCAGTTCAGTGAGTTTTCTTTCCCGTTATGTCCCGTTGTCGCTACTGGATCATTCCTTCTTTCCATGTGCTTTTCCCACAGATGTTCATTAGCTGCTGTTTGGGAACTTTGTAGCACCCGGTTAGATCTGTCCAGTTCAGATCAGCATCTCTTTCTATGAAACTTTGTGATGTTAGCCTGTGTTATTTAAATGTTGGTGTCTGAGCGACCTGCCAGACTACTTATGCTAGTGAAATTTAAAATAGTCTTGCCTCTTTCAATAAGGGGGTAAAACTCAGCTTTGCTTTGAAGGTGCTTGTGCATAGCTTGGATTCGACATTTCTGGGGATCTAAAGTAAGAGGTGTCACGGTGCTGCTGCTGAGCAGAATGATGTGTTATTATGGGCAGCAGCAGAGCCCTCATTCCCTGTGCTGCACCTGTGAAATGTGCTGCTCTCCCTGTGCTCAGAGAGCTGTGAGTGGGTTAGTGTAAGTGAATGGCACTGGGAAGTGCACAGAATAAATGTGACATTAAAGCTTGCATTTTCCTTCAGAATTATGTTTTATCTGTTGCTGAGGGGACTGGTCGGGGATCTGCGGCTCCAGTTTCACTCCCTGCAGCCAGGCAGGATCACTCCAGTGGTAACAGCCCTTGGTTACAGCTGGTTTCACGTTTCCACTGCGGTGCTTGTTCACTGCCCCCTCTGATCAGTGCTCTGTGAAGTTCTCCTCAAAGAATTCATGGAAACCACAGCTGTAGGAACAAGCTCATTGCTTTCCTAACTACACAGATCCCAGCACAGTTACAAGAGCAGCCCGTGCCTTTCACTGTTCTTTTTCTTTGCAAGCAATTCCAGTTGTGGTGAAATTCCACGTGATAAATAAGCCCTTCTTAATAAGGACAGTCATCAAACCCAAAGGCAGCTATTGACACAGCTGCAACTAGTGATCTTTCATTCTCAAAAGCAATCTTCCTACTGTCTGGCTCTCACTGGGGAAGGGCTTTACCCTTGGCAATACAGCCCAAGAGTGCTTTTGTAGCAGTGTATAAAAGGTAGACTTTGTCTGTCTTGTTAAACCAGTTACAGACACTGTGCAAGTGAAAGTCTGCCAAGATTTGAAATTCAGTCACAGCAGTAATAATGTGTCAGTGTTTTTCTGACCAGCCAGGAATTATGGAAGGGGAGAGCACAAGCTTTCCTTCGGTTATAAAAATAAACCCAAAATGCTCATTTTGAACAGCTCAGAGAATCATTGTCAAATCCCTCCCGTTTGAAATGTGCAATAGCATCTGACTGTTGTCTGAAGCCTCCCTGGAAGAAGCATTACTTAAAGCTTAAAAAATAACAATCACTGCTCCATGTGGAATGCATAATCTCTGCAGCACGTTGTGTTGTTATTTCTGGGCCTTTTAATCAGGGCAGTGCAGTGCTCTTAGTCATTTCCACCTGGTAACTGGTTTCCTTTTTGTCACAGCTTGAGGTGTGTATCCTGGAGGGATCTGACTCAGCTTCCTTTTGTCAGGTTTGTTAAACAAAAGAATGGAGCTCTGATTTTTTTTTTTTTTGTAAGTTGTATTTAAAAAACTGTTGAGGAATTTCTGTTAAAGCTGGTGGAATTGGATGTTTGCTGGGGATATGTAATAGCATTTTCTGAACTGCAGAGCACTGCTATGGCTGTACCACAGACATTTCATTAAATTAGAGCTCTCGTGAAAGGGTCAATCTTATGCTTCTTAATCAGGCAAATCTGCCATCATGTAGGAGACCTCTGGCTACATAAAGACTAATGACTGTAGGGTTTTTTCTAAAATGTTCAGCAGGGAATGATCCCAAATGATCTTGTTTCCTTGTTTGGAAATGACAGGAAAATAAAAGATGTAGAAAATACACCAGTATTGTACAAAAACTCTGTAGCACTCTGAGCAGGAACCGTAAGATGGAACTGCGTCACCACTGAACTGAAAGGAAGGAATCATGAATCCCTTTGATTTGCTCACTGAAGACACAATCCAAAGGGATTTGGAACAAGGGAGCCTTTAGGCTAACTCAGGCACCCTCACCTTCCTACGTGATTTCAGTTTGAAGAGCAGGTCTAATGCAGAAGTGTGATAAAAAAATTCCCACAAAAATTTTTAATAAACAATCTTGATTTCAGTGAAATTCTTCTTCACCCAAAGAACCTGTCTACTTTAATTAGTATGTCCCTTAAAATAGAACCCCTAAACAACACAATCTCTTCTTCTTCCACTTAAACAAAAATGATGAAAATCATCACCTTTTATTCATTAACTCTGCTGGTTGTTTTCCAAAGCAGCCCAGCTTCCACCTCTGACTGGTAGTATAAATAGGAAGCTCATGTTTTGGTGTAGAGGAGATTCTCTCTGCTATGCCAGATCTGAGATGTGAGTGGTAATATCCATCTTATTTTTTTGGTAAAGTCTGCAGTGCAAACACTCTTTATGTCTGTGGGACTAATTAAAAAGACAACCAGAACCAGAGCATGCAGACAGTGATGGAGAGAGATGATGCTGTGGAGCTGCTGGGGCAGGAGAGACTGGTGAGATTTCCCTCTGTGTGAGCCCTGTCTGATGCTTCCCAAACCCTCTTCCCTTTTCTTCCTAAACTATTTACATAACTGATATGCCCATCCTGATCCTGGTTTTCATATGGCATCTTTCCCACTAACGGGTCAGGCTGCAAGCCCCTGGCTCCAGTGGTGGGGTGACCAGGGGCAGTGGACCTTGGTCCCTGTGCTCTGCAGCACTGGCTGCTCCACCTGGTCTGCAGTTAAATGTTTGCCAGGAAGCTCTGAAACAGAAGAAGGTTTTCAAAAAGGTTGGAATAATGTTGATTACTCTTTCAAAAAAGGCTGCAACCTAATTTTTTATTCATCTTACTGTTCTGTGAAAGCTTCAGGGGAGACGAAAAGTCAGATTATTGCTTGAACTGCAACCTATATCCCAAATAACCATTCCAGACACAGGAGAGCTGTCATCCCAAAAGCTGCAGCACACAGATAGCTCTGCTGTGCTGGGATTCATGTGGCCAGCCAAGTGCAAAAGGGGCTTTAGCTTGAGAGTAAGATTTTACAGTGTTGGGGCGAGAAGAGCAGGGTGCTACAAAGAGCGGGTCACAGAGTTTGGGCTGCTTTCAGGGCTATGCTGGGGTGTTGTTCACCTCAGTGTCTTTCCCCATCCACCATATCCACTTGAAAACTTGCCAGGGAAGGGACATGTCTCACAGTGCTTTGTTCCCTGACAGATGAGTCTGCCAATAAACAAGTTCCTGAAGGGAAGCTGCACTGGGTGTTTACGGGACGTGAGATGACCCATATCTTAAATGCTTTACTTGATGCCCCTTGAAGTCTCCAGATTTTCCTTTCATCTCTTTGCGCTGAGCTGCCAGGGCTGCAGTGGTTTGATCTCCATGTGTGAAGTCATGCCATTGACGTCGGTGTCACGAGTTGCCCCTTCCTTGTCCCAGTGTTACCACACAGGGTTGGAGCTCTGCCCGCCTTGGTGAGCCCTGCTGTGGCACACACAAACTCATACAAACATACACACATGAACACACACACAAACACAGCACACACACACACACACAGACAGACATGAACAGACACACCATCCCACATACAGAGACACAAACACACAGGCGCATACACACACACACACACACACACACACACACACACACACAAATGGGGAAACACAGACACAAACACACAGAAACACATACGCAAACACAGACACAACATACGTATGCACAGACACACCTATACACACACAGACACAGAGACACACAGACATACATGCACAGACACACATACAAACACACACATAAATGCACAAATGCACACAGAGAGAAAAACACACACACATACACATACCCCCATACAAACACACACAAATGCTCACATACAAGCACACACAAACACTCACAGACACAACATGCACAGAACACACACAAGAATACACACAAATACACATGAACACACACACACATGAACACACACAACACAAACACATGACACACATGAACACACATATGAGCACACACACATGTGAAGACACACATGAAGACACACACACACGAACACAGACACACATAACACAACACACATGAATACACACACACATAACACACACACATGAAGACACACACAAACACAGCACACGCACAACACACACACACACGCGCGCCTAAACACACGTGTGCTGTGCCCTGCAGCACAGCCATGGCCCTGCTGGGAGCACACAGTGTCAGCCCCAGCTGGTTGGCACAGCTCTCCCTGGCATGCGTTTGCACGGCAGGGACAGAGGCTGGGACACGGTGCCACCCGTGTGTGTGGCACCAGACGCGGGGCCCAGGCTGTGCAGCACCGCACACACACGTGTGTCAGACCGCACCACGCATCACACGGAGCCCACTGCCACCCGCTGCCACCCCTGTGCCCAGGGCACGGCGTTTCAGGCTGGGTCTGTGCTGTCGGAAGGCGCACAGGAGAAGGGAACAAGGTGGTTGTGCCCTGTCTGAGAGCTGCTGGTGGACGTGTGTCCTGAGCTGAGCCTGCCCGAGCGCTTGCCAAGAGCAGGGTGGAGGGAGCTGCTCTGAAAGAATTCTTGCTGAGGGGCTGCAGCGTGAGAGCCAATGCACTAATGCCTTGTAAATTGGTTCAGTGACTCTTACTCATTTCTATCCAGTGCCTTTATTACACCCCCAGACCCAGGCTGCCCCAGTCCTGCCTTGGCTGCCAAACGCTGTGCAAATGCAGATGGTTTAAGTGTATCGCTGACATCCCCCGTGTATCGTTCCTGTGCTGCAGTCGGCATTGTGCCTCTTTTAGCCACTGAGTGGATGTGTAAGAACTCCTAATGGCTTGGAAATCAGTCAGTATGGATTTTTTTCCTCCAGCCTGTTGAAACTGAGCCATCTGTGTGGAGGCTACAGCAGCCAGCATTTGCCTTTATTTAAACACTGCAGGCCGTTCTCTGCTGTGATGTCTCCTCTGCAGAGAAGCTGCTCTGATTTGCACTACTTTGAATTTAGCCATTGCAGTGGAATGTGGAATATAAAGTTTCAGTCTTCCCTAGAACTGATAAATTAGAATTTAATTCCTAATGGAAGAAGTATGTTTATAATTGCACAACTTCCCAGCTTTCCAGCACAGAGATGATGCAAATCAGATGGAAATACGAAGGTTTAGATTTGGGTATCCCTGTTCATAATTTTGGCATAAAGAAGTGCCCTGCAAATAGTCAGGGAAACTAGTCACTGAGGTTGAAGGGCTCGATCTAAAAGATGCCAGATTTCACTGACTGATCTTTGCAATGCAGTTTTTAAAATAGTTTTTAATCTTCAGTTTACCCAGGAAGGGCTCAGTGTGACAGTGCTGAGGTGTGGGGCTGCTCTCCCCAGCCACACTGACACTTCTGAGCTGTGAGGTTCTCAGCGCAGCTCTGCCAACTGAGGGAGCACTGCACGGTGAAAAATGGGTAATGAACACTGAAGAAAGCCAAGCTTTAGGAATTAATGATTCATGCTGAAATATATCTGCCCTGGACAGTTTTCTTTTGCTGATATTTCATCGTGAACATACAAATGGTTCTGCTGTGCCCATCCCTGTGCACTTTAATAGTGATTAAAAAGAGTAAGAGTTGCTTTCTAACATTCAAACAGAATCTCAAAGGAGAGAATATGTATATTTAAAAGCACAATGGAAAATTTAAGACAGTTAAATCCTTGCTTTGACTTTTCAGGATTTACATTAATTTTGGAAACTCAGAGAAATAGAAAAATGATTGATCTTGCTAGTTTGCAAAGGTTGTGCATTAACACTCTTATTAGGACCTATCTTCTGGAGTGCTCCTGAAAAACTATGCTGCAAAATTAACTTATTCTGTAAAGATATATTTGCAATAAACAAGAGGAAAGATAAATGTTTATGAATTACTTCAAGTAGACTTGCAGCCATTTTGACTTGTCACCAATTTAATGCAGCAGAAAGTTATGCGGATTTAACTTTAAAAATCTGTTTTGGAAGGAGAGCATGACATTAAAACCCTCGATTTGCAAAAAACCCATACCTTTTATGTATTATTTGCACACTGAGTGCAATATTTTTAAAAGGGCTTTGCGAATCCATGAACCAAAATGGCTGATAATCAACATTATTTGTATTGCAGAATAACTCACAGCCTCCCCTGAAGGTTAAACCAGAGCAACAGAACCCAATCCAGGCCCTTTCTCCAGTGCATGGGGCAGTTCAGCCAGAGCAGGTCTGACCCAGCCCTTGCCCCTTCCCTCCCCTCAAACCCCAGTGTTGTGGCTGTTCCTGTGCTCTGGAGCCCCACAAAGACCTCTGGGAACGTGAGGACCTGGCTTGTCTGCATGTTGGTCTGAAACAGGCAGATGTTGGGGTGTTTATTGCTCAAAATTGAGTCGGGTAAAATGGACCATTTCAGTGGGAAGAGACCTGCAATGATTGTCTGTATTTGGCTTCTGCAAGGCTGGGCTAAGATCTCATTGGCAAAACTTTCTTAAGACACTTCCAGTGTTTCCTGCTGCATTCAGATGACAAAGGAACTGGCTTTCTGGAAGAATTTTGTTGTTTCCTCTGCTGACCTTGGCCGGCAGCTGCAGGTGTGCGGCAGCACAATGAGAAATGCCTTCTATGTGCTTCCCTCACAGCTTCAGAAAGGTTGGGTTAGGGGAGCTTGGATGAAATACGAGCCATTTCTAATCAGCTTCCTCAGGAGGGGCAGAGGAGGGGCAGGCACTGAGCTCTGCTCTGTGGGACCAGGGACAGCACCCAGGGAAGGGCTGGAGCTGTGTCAGGGCAGGGTCAGGTGGGATCTCAGGGAAAGGTTCTTCCCCCGGAGGGGGGGGGGCACTGCCCAGGCTCCCCAGGGCAGTGGGCACGGCCCCAAGGCTGCCAGAGCTCCAGGAGGGTTTGGATGATGCTCTGGGGCACAGGGGGTGACTCTTGGGGATGGACCTGGGCAGGGCTGAGGGTTGGGCTGAATGATCCTTGTTGGTCCCTTCCAGCTCAGCATCTTCTGTGATTGTGTGATCCCCGTGGAGTGTTATCACAGCAAGGGCTGAACGTAGCAAAAGAGCGCACAAGTGTTCTGAAATGTAAGCATTAAATAGGAGCATGGTTTAAAAATATGGATGTTGGAAACAAAAAGGCACCTGCCCAGTGGCCAGGAATACAGTGAGTCAACAGGCTGGAATGTGCTGCTGGCTGGGGGTGATGCTCTTTGATGGTTTCCAGCTGGGTGGGGGGAAGAAAATGCCTGTGGTGTGGCTCTGCACTTTGTTTCAGTCAGGTGGGAGTGAGTCCCGACTGTGTGGGATGTCACTGTGCTGGAAGATGCCTTGCCCAGCCCAGCAAGGGACAGCTTGTCTCCTGCTCAAATAGAAAGCACATTGTATTTGTTTCCCACAAGCACTTTGACTGTCACGGCAAAGATTTTCTGTCCAGTCTTACCTGGAGGAAAGAAAAAAAATGTTGTTATAATTACAAAAAGGTGATTTATTTTCACAGTCACATTGAGACTAAAATGATGGATACCCCAGTGGCTGCATCTATGGGCAAGCTGAGATATTTAATATACTACATGAAAGCTTGTGACAGAGTGAGTTTTTTTATGATAAATCACTTACAGTATCGGAGCAGACTTGATCTCTGAAAATTACATAAGTGTAATTATAAAGAGCTTCTACCAAGGCTGTAAGCAGGAGTTCTTCAAAAACTTACATTTTACAATAAATTATTACAATGATAATAATAATAACAATAATAATAATAGTTGAAAGTGTGAACTTCAGCAGTGATTGACCAGTTTGGATGTCTGGGATTATATGTGAAAAAATGCTGTGCTTTATTTTAATTTGACCGCCTAGAAGTAGAGAGGAAAATAAAGAGCAACTGTAGTCATGGAGTTGGACTATTCAGTAAGGGCTTAATGCATCACAAATCAAGAAAATGAGAAATTCCAGGTTTTGTTTTGGCTTTCCAGAGCAAGAGACCAACTAGCATATGATAAAATGAGATCGCTGTGCTGTGTCGCCTTTGTTCATAAAGATGCACAAGTAGGGTTTGCAGCATAACCAGAAGGATTTAGTGGCAGAACAACTTTTACTTCATTCCATGTCTTGCTGAGGGTTGGAAACTGTCTGATTTCCACAGGAGATGTTGTGCCTGTTAGGCAGAGCAGCACAGTTGCCCTGGAAAGGTGTAGCCAAGAGCCTGGAGTGCTGGAGAGGCTCCTTGGCTTGTAGTGGAGTACCATGCTGGTTTGAAGGGAATTGCTGGGACTAAACAGGTGGTGATGGTGGGGCGATTGCAGATATTCCTGTCACAAAGTTGAGAATTTGTTTTCTCTGTTGCACTTTAGAGGTTCCCTTCTCACCCCCTCCTTTTTCAGCCAGCACAGGCCATTTCCTGCTTTCCCTGCCAGTCCACACGCACTCAGCATCCTCCTCCTGCTCCATCTGCAGCTCCTCTGGTTTTCCTCCTGCCCTGTTTCCCTCTGTGGTGCCACCAGCTCCTTCTGTGCTGCAGAACTGTGCCCTCCAACCTCTGCAGGGCAGAAGGGAGCAGTTCCCCCCGTAGGACCAGGGAATCTTGAGTGATTGAATCCAGCTTTCCTGCTTTTCTGATTCTCCCCAGCAACAATAGATATAGCCTACCCGGTGCCAAAAACATTTTCTGGGATAATGGGATATGCATGCCCATTGTGTGGTGCAGGAGCTTGTCCTGGTGCTACGTGTTCCAGGGCTAAAACAGCTCTTTCCAGCTTACCTGGTTCCTCATCTACAAAAGCCTGTGCAGTGCCACAAAGGTGACACTTGCTGGGACTGCTGCTGGTGAAGTTTGTTTATGATGTCCAGGATGGAATAGGGCTCTGTTGTGTTGAACATTGTGCAAATGACTCACTGGTTTGAAATCTTCAGTTCTAGACCTACAAAGTGCTCTTTTCTCCACTCCTGAAAGGGGTTGGAGGCACATTTTTATCTATTTACCCAGCTGTAGATTAATTAAGTTTTAAAAGTGACTTTATGTTAAATTCTGTGACAATATCACTGAAAGGGTTGTCAAGCACTGGAAATGAAGAGCTGGAACTTCAGCCTGGAGAAAAGGAGGCTCAGGCAGGACCTTCTCACTCTCTCCAACTCCCTGAAAGGAGGTTTCAGCCAGGTGGGGTCGGGCTCTGCTCCCAGGGAACAGGGACAGGGCAGGAGGGAACAGCCTCAGGCTGTGCCCGGAGCGGGGCAGGTTGAACATCAGGAGGAATTTCTTCATGGAAAAGGTTGTTAAGCAATGGAATGGCCTGCCCAGGGAGGGTTGGAGTGCCCAGTCCTGGAGGTGCCCAAGGCAGGACTGGCCGTGGCACTCAGTGCTCTGGGCTGGGGGACAAGGTGGGCATCGGGCACAGGGTGGGCTCCGTGGGCTGGCAGGGCTTTTCCAGCCTCACTGATCTTGGGATTCTGAACAGGCTGCCCAGGGCAGAGGTGGAGTCCCCATTCCTGGAGGGTTTTAAAGTCCGTGTGGTTGTGGCACTCGGGGACGTGGGTAGTGGTGGCCTTGGCAGTGCTGGGGAATGGTTGGACTCATGATCTTAGAAACCTTTTCCAACCTAAGCAATTCTATGGTCCTATGAAACAAATTTGTCTGTAAATAGCTTGAATATTATTTCTTATTGGTCTTCTTATGGATTTCCTAGTTTTTGTGGATCGTATCTCTTTAAGGTTAGCTTAGATTTTTCCTTCTGGATCCTCATCTATGACTCACTATTTCATAATAACACAACTAACTGTGTACCCCATGGTGGGAAGGATTCTCATTTCCTTTATTAGCACTGCTGGAATGAGTAAGGTAATCTGAATTTTTGCTTTACTACTGGAACCTGATGTGACCTGAATGTGTATGTTTTGAAAGCAGCAAGAACTACAATGGTCACAGGAGGAAATTTTTATTGAAGAGAAAATAACTTACAAATTTCTCAGCTTTTAAAAGACCTTTAGTTAAAACTGCATATTGTGGTGAAGGGGAGGATGCAACCTGGGTGCCAGTAAATGCTCCCAAATATGCTTTGAATTTAATAATAGGTGGGAACGAGAGCTTTTTTTCTTTCTGAGTGCAGTAGTTGTGGTTTGTTTTGACCCATCTCTGCTTCTGGTGAAAGGATTTCCGTTGTATAACAAAGCTGGGGACAGGAAGCACATTGTGTTTGGGCTTTTGCTGAAACAAGGTATAGACTGTTGTAAAATGGTAAACTTGTACCTTTAAAGTAGGTTTTCTCTATTGGGATTGTTTTGGATTTTTTTTCCCCACTTCTGAAACTGTTTATTGGGGAAACAAATCAAAGTGTAAAGAAAAGGAGAAACTTGTTTTTCTCTTTTACTGTAGTATTTTAAGACATTTTGGAACTAGGAGACCTTGGAGGAGATCCAAGATAGTCCTTGCTGTGTGTATCAGTTCCTCCAGCAGATAAGGGTTTTGTCTCACCTTGCCTACATCTGAAACCCTCTATTGTACCCCAAGATATGTTAATCACCTTGTGTGCTGATATGACTTCAGCAGGCAGACACCTTCTGCGGGGTTCGTGTCTCCTCTGTGGCTGTGACATCTGTCTTTTTTTTCTGTATTTAATGACAGCTTAAAAGAAAATCACTGCCATTGGCCCATTAAAATCAGTGATAGCACTGGCAGATTAAATAACAGATCATGTAGATTAATGATACATGAAAATCAACAGCAGTAGAAAGATTTAATCTCCAGGGTTTAATTTTTTTTCAATGCCAATAGTGCAATGATGTTTTTAGGTCTGAACTCAAAATATTTTCTGTGATCTTGTTTGGTATAAGCAATCTGAGTTTTAAACAGTCAGTTTGCACTAGTGACTAACCCTACAGATGAAGACTCTGTGCCTTGGGTTTTGTGACCAGCCACAAAGTCACAGCTGGACTCACAGCAGTCAATCTTCAATGACTGAGGACTTACTAATAGGAATGTGTATCTGTACCATGCAAAGGCAAATGTTGGTATTAATTCTCTCTGAAATTTTCTCAGTAATCTGATGAGGAGTTTTGTTATTTGATGTGTGTTAATTACATCCTAATTCCTCTTGGTTGTAATGTGAAAAGAAAATGGGGAGACCTAAAATGACGCATGACTTCAATTGCAGAGAAAGCTGGTCTGTGTTTTCTAACAGTTCTTCTTTGGTAGTTATATGGGAGAGTTAAGAGGATGAGGGATATAAGGAGATAAGGATATAAGGAGAAAAGTCATTGCCTATTAAAAATTATGTGAAAAATACTTTTACTAATTTCTGTCTATGATGTTGAGTTCATTATATAGACAATACTAATCCAGGCTGGCTATTGAGTAGTTTTCTTTTCAGTCCCTTCCCTCAACAGACTTCAAAGACGAGGGAAATTGTTGAAATTTTTTGGGTTATATTCCAGGTTAGTATTAATGAACCTTAATGCAGCATAATTGGGACGTCACTTGAGGTTACAGAGTTTTTGAGAGGGAGATGTGGTGAGCTGCTTGGTGCAAGGTTTTGGTAGGAGAGGTATTTGTGTACTTCTCTGGACTCTTCCTCAGAACTACCCCAGGTCTGTTTTCACCACAGATTTATCTTTCGTGCATGCTGTTTTGTGCTGACCAGCTCTCATTGCAGTGCTTAAAAAATGTACCCCACCTAGTGTGATGAATGAATTGGCTTTAAAGAACAAGAGGAAAAACACACTGAATCCATCACCGGGCAGAATCCCCTGGGAAGCAGGAGTTCAGGAAGGATGCAAGAATGTGACCTGAAAGCCAAAGTAATTGTAAACACACTTTTTTAACCTTGAGAAAATAATATTTAAGGTTACATAGTGGATGGTTCTGTGGCCAGAGGCTACTGAATTTCAGAGCAGACCACAGTGGCCATGGAAGTTATTACTGGGGGAGGTGGGGGACTAAAGATAGAAACAAGGGCTTCAGCTTCTCTTGAGAAAGCTTTTCACACAGCACACCAAGCACACAACTTAAAGCAGCTGCTCAGAAACCAGTGTGTTTTCATGTATAATCTTTAGAGGCTTTCTGCTCTGAATGATCAAATAGCCTGGGATGTTTGTAATGGACCGTAATGGAGCTTTTAACTTGTTCTTGCAGGAGAACAATGTTCAGGGCCCAAGGAAAAAGGGGTTTCAAGTACATGGGATGTGTAGTATCTGCTAAACCTGGACTGGTGGCCTTTTCAGTTAGTTAAGGGAAAACAGGGTGTGGTGGAACTTAAGCTGTTGCCTTTTCATAAAAAGAAGGCTACTTGGACAATTGCAGTTTCCCTGGGTGAGCAAAGAGAGCTTGGGACTGACATTTCTGAAATATTTAGAAGCTCAGTTGCAGTTCAAGCATTAGACTGTGGGAAGGAAATGTACACCTTTGTCCAACATGAGGCTTGCTTCATATGAAAAGAAGAAAGCACTGTTTCAGTATGTGAGTCAGAATGATATTTAAAAGAAAACTAAAATAGTCTCCACATAGGCCTGAAATGCATCACCAACAAGAGCAACATTCTCTCCCCTTCTCCAGAGAGGCACTTGCAGTCTGCAGTGCTGGGGCTTGTGTGGGAATTGCAGTCAGCCCTCAGCTGTTTCCACCGTGGATGTTCAGCTTCAGGCAGCGTCACCTGCAATACGCCTGGGCTGCTCTGCTCTCCCATCATTTCCCCTCTGAGCCCTGGCACCTCTATGGGACTGGCGTGGATGGGTCTGCTGAGGTCAGTTCACCTCTGCTAATGCAGCTGAGTGTGAAAAGGAATTCCGGTTTAATGCTGAAGGAGTTGTCTGTCTTTAGGCCCTATAGGGGTGACACAGCCAGCAGACCTGACACAGCCAGGCACAGAATTCCCATCAGAAGGTATCCCACTAAAACCAGGGAAATGGTGTCATGTTTCACACTCGCCAGACCACATTCTGATACCTCAGCTCATGCTGGGTAGCCTCATAACTGGTCTAGTTGAGACGGTTCAGGAATTTCAAGAAAGTAATTTTCCATATGAGAAATGATACGAATTGGTCCCACAATGCTGTTTGCTGGTGTTACTCATAAAGCTCTAATGGTCTGGATTGGTAACTGCTAAATCACTGCAGCTCTGTCATCTTTACTGATAGATTTACTATTAATGTGAGAGTAAAGTGACACATTAAATATTATAGCCATTATTTCTTCTTCTTTTAAAATATAGTCTGGCTTATTAAGTGTAATTTTACTTCAGCTAGACTTGTGTAACATATTATGCCAATATAAATGGCTCTATTGCAGGTGAAACAGAACTCTTAGTGAGGTCAGGATGTATAAAGTTTAGCTAGCTGTCAATTTTTATGTATCTGTTCTGAAATACTTATGCCCCCCGAAAGAGAGCCATTCAACATAGAACAGGATTTACAGCTTTTCATAAACTATAACCAGAATATGGCAATGCTGTCCTTAACATTGAAAACCTGAGAATCTGAAAACAAAAACGTGGTGGGTTTGCAAAGGTATGGACAAAATTATATCGCTGTTAAGAAACCAAATGCATGTAATCGAACACTTAGCCTTAGAAATGGTAACACAGCCAACAATAATAACAGTGATAAAGGAACATTCATGTCATGTCTCACATTCAGGAGTGGCAGCTTTTGCAGCAGGCATGGGAGAGTTGCTATCACAATGTTATTTAATTTTGAAGCAGCAATAAGTACTACTCAAACCCATCAAATAGCGTGTGTTAGGTGTGACAACCACCTGACACTAATTCTTGGCCTCTTCTAGTGATGTCACCGCAGTAACTTTTAAATGTGTGTAAGTGCACCAAGAGGTTACATGGTCCAGCTCAGTTAGGAGGAGATAAATGGCAGCAGTCGTGAAACTTCCATTTGGGCTGAGAACAGCTCAGTATTGATCACCAAATGGCTTGGGAATGACCAGGCTGAAAGACTGGAGAAGGGGCTGTTGTAAGGCTTCTGAACTAGGCTGAATTTGTGTGTTAGGTTGTGATTAACAAAATCAAATAAAACCACACCTTTGCTCCTGAGAGGAAACTTAAATCAAATGACCCCAGAAAGAGATTATTTTGCCAAAAGCAATTTTCTCAAATGAATTCTATAACAAATATTGCAAAAGCTGTAGTTGCTTATTTCTCCAAGAAACCAAATATACATTTTGTGCAATGGCTCTTGGCTTGAATCAGTTATTCCATTTTGAGGTCAGGCTGCTTTTACATTATCATCACCTCTAAAACATAATGCCATATCCAGACAGTCATAAATTGCCTCTTGTAACATGAGAAATAAAAATGTAATGGATTCCCATTGCATTATAAACGGCTGTGCTAGGAAGACCTTCATAATTTTGTGGCTCTACCACATATGAATTATAGGCATGATCTCTCACCAGCAGGATGCATATAAATATCTATAATCATTGTGCATTCATTTATGTATTCTCCATTATGCTTGTAATGTGTCCAAGGGTAAAAATTATGGCCTGTAGCTGACAGCAGAGTTCAGCAGGAAAATATTTCTGACATTTGCGCCACAGTGATTTGTGCTGGAAGGAGAACCATTGCAATTGCATCTTGCCTTCCTGTTTGGAGGTTACCCTGACCTGAGAGGGACTGTAGGCATGGGCAGAGGCACTGCCTGCTCCTCACAGGCAGAAATGCAGGGGAAGATTAATGAGCAGGCAGCAGTCATTGATGTGCTGGCCCCACCACTGCCAGCAGCCTAAGGGTGTTTAAAGAACACAGTGAAACTCCCATCACTTTGGCTTTTCCATGCCAGGTTTCATGAGTTTTATGTTTACAACCACCAAGCAAGTGGTTATTATTCAGTCTGAAAAGTGACAAATTATCAAAACGAAAAAATTCTACCAAGCTGAACCAAGTCCATGACTGCTCTCGATAGGCTGGTTTGTAGTTCATGTCTCTGCTGGGTGCCCAGTAAGCACTAACCAGTGGTTTGGGGCTCACTCTGTCCTTGTAGGCAGCCCGAGGCTGCTGGAGTGTTCCAGGGAAGCTGGGGACCACATTTGGGGTGTTTATAAGTTTGCCACTGTCACCTGGTGTAATTCAAACACAGCAGTGTCCCTATAGCTGTCAGCCTAAAACCATCAAACCCTTATGGAGCTGGGGCTTCTCTATCTAATGATTGACACATCCCATTGCTCCTCTTATGACCTAATTTAGGGAAAATATGCTCGCCACTCCTGTGCTTCCTGCATGTGGAATGACTTCAATGGTTCCTGCCACGCATGTTACAAGTGCTGGTTAAAATACAGGCTCCTTCTCTTTCCTTTTCCCCCCTTTTTGTGCCTATGTCTCATGATCATCAGCTTTGTATATTTTAGTTATTTTACCTCAAGAGAAGACAACACAAGTAAAGGTATGAAAAACTGTTTCTTAAAAGTGCCCCATCTAACAAAAGCATCACCCCAAGGGGAGGCAGGAGATGCTGTGGTGCTGGAGTTGCCCAGGGTCCTCCTCACTGTGGTTGCAGACCCAGGTTCCCCCGTGCTGGCTTGGGAGTTCTGACTGGTCTTTCTGCCCCAAAGGAATGAAACATTTCCTGTGAGCTGGCAAAGAGTTTGTGGGTCCAACCCCCCAGGAACATGGCGTTTTCAGCTTATTTCTGCTTCCCTTTTCAGTTTTGTGATGGCCTCAGTGTTTTCAGTGGCACTGAGAGATCCAGCTAAATGACAGTGTAGACTGTGTTGTATTTCCAGTCCATTAAAGACTGGTTCCAATATGAAAACCTTGAGTTAATCTGGTTATAATTACATGGAAATATTCCTATTTGGCCTACAAAAGCCCTAGGACAAAACAATGTTCTGTGGGCACTGCTGGTTTGGAAACTGAAAAGACCTTGGGACTCTCAAATGGGGGCTGCTGTTTTATTCCAAGTTCTTTGTCCAGCCTCCACTGTCCAGGATTTATTTTAATGCAGTTACCTGTGGAGTTATTTAAAAGCATTTGCTGTTGCAAGTCTCCTCAAAAGGATTCTGCAAGTGATACACTTAATTATTTCAAAGAATGAAAATGACCTTTAATATGTTCTCCCACATTAACCTTCTTCCCTGTAGTAAATAAGACGGTGCAAAGTATAATTTTCCTGTACTAGACATTGCATTAAGCAGAGAGATAAATGAATATTTCCACAAGTTACACTGTATAAATCTATTAGATTAGGTTGCTGCTTTAGTAATCTGGATAATCTTTTTTCCTTACTTTGGTGCATGCTACTGGTAATTGTTTGGCTCGTATAAGCTGCATGTCCCCTGCAGCTCTGATGGACAGACATTTACTGTTCCTACTTACAGTAAAAAATCCTGTCAGGATTTGATGGGAGGGATAAAGTACCATGGTTATGTTGTCACTGTGAATTTTTGTTTTTTTTTTTTAAAGAAATATGCTGCTTTTAATTTGACTCTTGGAAAAATATGCGCTTTTACATAAAAGACCAAGTATAATCTTGATTTTAGAGAAATACATAAAGGGGTTTTTTCACTGTTTTCTCCAGAACCAACTCCAACCCAACAACTTCTCCACACTGATGACTGTGCCAGGGTCAGGGCTGAGCCATTGAGTGCAGGGGTTGAGCAATTGCACGTACAGTTTTCGGCACAAAAGAGAGAAGCTGAGGGTGAACGTGGCTGGAAACATCATCGTTAGTAACTCACGCAGTTGAGAAACTCTTTAGACCCCCACATATCTGCCTGTCTGACTGCACGGACAAGGCCCCCCCTGAAGAGCAGGGTACAAAGCTCCCAAAATCTCTGTCTCTCAGGACACTGTTTGTAGAGCCATCCCATCTCATACTCAGTGCCTTCCAAAATAAGAGCAGTCAGCTCTGTGGCTCATATTTTGGGAAATTACTCTGTGAGAGTCCGAGTGAGCCCAACCTCCTGTTCCTGGAGCTGAGCAGAGCCAGCCAACCCTCTGGGGCTGCTCCAGCCGCTCGTGGCTCCTCCGAGATGAGGAACTTCCCTCCAGAAGTCTTGGTGGGATGTTAAAGTAGATTGAGAAAGGCAGAACTTGGAGCCCGAGTTCCCCTCTTAGGGGTCACTTCAGCCACTTCCTCAGCCCGGGGAAACACCGGGAGCCTTCAATAAGGGCCAGCTAAATTGTAATGAGTGAATGGAGGCAAATGTGTGTGTGTGTGTTAATTTTATATGAGTGCACTTGATAGTATTTTAAGTCATGAATTTAAATGCATGCAAATCCATCTAAAGCATTAAATTGATAGTTTTTTGGAGCCCAGATTTCAGAAATAACTCTGTCATGGAAATGAAATGGTATTCAGAGACAGTTTGCCTCTACTGTAGCTATAACTACAGATTTATTTTTTTTTTAACCATCACTGTCATTCTCTATTAACTAAAAAAAAATCCAATGCCAAAACCAACAAAATAAAGTATCTTAGAAGTAAGTGAAATCTCCATATAAATAGTTACTTTCTGAATCCTCTGCTAAATGTTATCAAGTTGAAAGTTGAGAAATAAAGCTGTGGATGCAGTAAACTTGAATGCACCATTATGTAGGTTTTGCTGATTGCAATGCTGAGAATTTGCTGTCTACCTTGCATGTTTGAGTTGAAAGATTCACTTCCTTCCTTTTCTCTCCAACTTTTCAGAAAGTTCACAATTTTTATTCCCAACCTAAAAACTTTTGCTTCCTTTTTCACATACCCCCGAAATAAGGCATAGCTTTCAGCTGGCAAGAATACTGAGAGAAAATGAGACACAATTTTTTATAAGAAATTGAACTCATGCTTATTAAATTTGAGTCGTGAAGAGTTTTTGAGTAAATTGCCAGAATTTCATAGCCAGCTGATAAAAGTATCTGAAAGGGAAGGTAATGTTTCCATGTGAATGATCAGATTACAAATTTGACAAACCTATTTCAGCACCTTTCAAAGGAGCCTCAGGTTACAAGTACTGCAAATAATTTGTCAGAAAGTGAGCAAAAATGTTCTCATTGGACATGGGATGTGGAGGCCTGTTGTAGTTCAGTAGCTGGCATTTTATTTCTTAAAAGATCTAACCTGGTTTAGCTGCATTTTGTCTCTTGAGTTTTCTTGATCTCTTTAAGCAGTCCAGGAATGTCAGGATGATCTGCTGCCTCCAGGTAAAATATCTGGAGTTGATCTGCTTCGCCCACTATAAGGAATATCTCCAGGATATTCAGCCCAATAGCCTTGAAGAGAAGCAGAGCAGTTCACTGTGACACCCCTGGTGTTCTCATTAGAGCCTCATGTTCTTTCTTCTTCAGTCAGAGTTTAAACCCCTGACCCCCAACATCCTTTGTGTGCTTCCTAGGAGCGTCACAGCTTTGTTTTGAAGGAAAGACCCATGGACAATTTTCCTTGAATTTGCCTCAGGCCTTTTTCCAATTAGAAAAATATGATGGGGTAAGGACTTAACCTGAGTGCTCAACCAAAAGCAGTTTGCACCCAGAAGTCGTGCAAGAGGAGAAACAAAGCATCTGTCCGTGAGTCGGAATAATGGAGCCTCTGAAAATCATCTGAGCAGGATGAGCAGGAGGAATGGCCTTGTTTTCCTGAGTTAGTCACTGGCCAAGACTTAGGCTGTGATTGATGAGATGCCTTAGGAACACTGAGTATCAGTCAGCTGGCATTTTGTTACTGCTGTGAGCGGGTTGAGACAGCTCAGAACTGTACCCCGGGGAGGCTGACTCTTGGGGGAAGCTTTATTCCTGCATAATTCAACCATGGCTTCGGTGCTTTCACTTTGGAACCTTGAAAATACACACTTTGTGCTTCACCCACTCAGTGCTCACGTTAGTATAAATGGCATAAGACAGCAGGAGTGGCAAAAGAGACCGAACATATGGCACTCCTTGGAAAAAGGGAGACTTCAGCTGCCCTCTTACTTTCAGTTAGCAGAGAATTCCTTAAAGAACAGTCCACAATGTGCCAGAAAGAAGAAAAGTAACAGCCGAGACCTGATCTGCTCATCTGCAGAGGGAATTTAATTGCACTTTTGCTTTGCTTATGTAATTTCCTTCCTTCCCTCCTGTCAGACCCTGTTCTCATCCAGGGATATCTGACAAGGAAAAGTTGTGAATAGGACAGAGCTGAAAGCTTCTGAGCTCTTGGGATTTAGGTAGGGGATATAGACTGATCCAAAGCCTCCTCATGTCTGCACTGCAGGATTTATCTCCACCTCTTGGAGAGGAGAGAGGAAAGATGGTCAGGAAGTGGCTCCGGGGCACAGAACCAGGACTGGGGCAGCTGAGGGCGCCTGACTGGCTGTGTGGACAGAGGGTCTCACACGTCCCTGTGTGCCCCAAGAGAAGAGCAGTTAGCCCAGGGCAGCAGGGCTGGAAGGCAGGAAAACCTCAATCACCTTCACGGATTCTCTGCATAAGGAAATAGAAATCCTGCTTATTCTGCCACCACAGGCTGGGGAAGAGTGGCCACAGCTCACGGGAGCAGAGATGTCCAGTTGGGCCCCAGCTGCTGAGACCCAGCTGGCACCCTGAGCAAAAGGAGACCAAAGGCTGCCCTGAGCTTGGATTGCAGGGTTACCAGAGGGCTGCTCAAGCTAAATTAACTTTATAATTTGTTAGCTGTTTTAATTAGCTCTCTAATTGTGCTTATTGTGGTTTTCCCCCCTATTCCTAAAACAATGAAGATGTCTCTGTGCCCAGAATGTGATGGTAGGGCTGGGGAGAGGATGTGCTCCTTAGACCCACATAACCCTTGCCCCTCACCTACCTAAAGCCACGGCACTACTCAGGTAGTCCTGATTTTCCTGCTGTAGTTACTCACCTGCAAAGCCTGAAACAGTCTCCAACTCCGATCACTAATAGTCTTCACTCCTCTCATCATCTACACTGTTTTCTTGCCTCTTCATCCAATCTGTCTTTATTTTACTGTCTTTCTGGCTTTCTATTGACATTGCTCTTTGTCAGGTGCGTGCTTGTTCCCCCGGTATATTGCTTGCTATCAATTCTTCTTGTGTGTTTTTGTATTGCTTGTAGCCAAACCCTTTTGTTTGACATTTCATTCCTTTTCCTGTTGCTTTCTCTTCCTCCCCTGAAATGTCTTGGCTCTACCAAGGAAATTTCTCTGAGGAAATACACTCAGTGGGCATGAATTTTACTTATGAAGTCACCTCAGAATCAGGCAGGTTATCATGAAAACTAAAGCTAGCTGTATTTTGTCTCCTTGCTCCACAGCACTTACACACGCTTGATCTTAAAGTATAAAAGTTTGTCAAAATTTGTAGTTAACTTGAGCAAAATGAACTTGTTCTTCCTTCAGGGGCATTCTCAGAAACAGCAGAAGTGTTGTGGTTGAAATGCTTACATGAAATGTCTCCCTTTGAAATGTCCAAACTGGTTAAGATTTGACAAAGTCTGCACCTGCAGCTGGTGTTCTGCAGTTCCCAGTGTCAGGCAGCCCCGTTACAGCCCCTGCTCTGGCTGTGGCTGAAGGATTTTCACAGGGTTATGATTTCTGTGTGCTCCCATCCCAGAGCTGCTTTGCTCTGTTCATCCTTCAGGTCTGCCAGCCAGATATGTCTCTGTATACCATCCAGGCACTGCTATTCTTCTGCAGGTATTTAAATTCTGTAGCACCAAGAATCACAAAGGAAATCTGTTGATAGGTTTGTTAATTGTTGGTACATAATGGTTTCTTCTGGAGAACAGCACCTGGCCAGGCTGGAATGTGCTGCCAGTTGGCACTGTGGGGATACCTTAAAGTCAGGACTAAAGCTCTCTGTGATGCTGCTGTATCACACCACTCCCACTGTGCAGTGCACAGAGCGACAATATCCTGCAGGAAGAGGCTCTCTGCAGCATCTGAAGGGCAAACAGAGGGGAAGGAGCCTTGATTGTATTACACAGGGATCAAAGGAGATAAAACACAGTCTATTGCACTGTTTGTAAAATAAAGATTCCAATTACAGAAGGTGGTGTTGCATCTGTGTCTCCCTGACAGCTGTGAAGAGAATGAAAACAGGAGTTCTCATTGCATTAAGTTATTAATAATTAATTCTTCCTTGGAAGTCTGCATGCCTAGGCATTGCACAGACTTGTACAGAAGGCTGGTTTGGGTTAAGGCTGAAATTTTCACAACTGCCACCTTCCCCCTCCTAACTTTCAAAGGACACGAGCGTTCAGGAGCCAAGGGCCTCCCTGCAGCGATGGGTGCAGAGAGCTCAAACGAGCTCAGGGGTAGTGTGTGACTTCAGGTACAGCTGGGGATGGTGTGAACCCTCCCTAGCCATGGGGACATGCAGGGGACAGGCAAAGCAGCTGCTGTGGCACCAGTGTCTGCCTGACAGTGGTACCACAGGGCTGGAGGTCACCCTGGCCCCACGTGCTCTGGACCTTGGCCATCCCCTTGTGCCATTGCCCCGTGGAATTTCCTGAACAAAAAGGGAACCGAGGCCTGGGTTGTTGCTTTGAAGAACACCCAAAGCCTGGTGTTTGAGGATTGCTTTGGAAAACAAGCTGCACCGAAAAGGAAAACGTTTCCTCAGCTCAGCCGGAGGCTGCCTCCACTATCCCAGGTGCTGGCTGGGTCTGTGGGGCTCTGTGGGGCTCTGTGGGGCTCTGTGGGGCTCTGTGGGCTGGCCTGGCTGTGCCCCCAGCTGGGAGCGGGACCTGCATGTGGGAAGTGCCTCCTCCAAGGGGTCAGGGGCAGCCAGCCCTGCTCCTGTCCCTAGTGCAGGGACCTGCACTGGAACCTGCTGCTGGACTGTCCTTGTGGGCAGGGGCTGGTGCTGAACGCCCTCCCACAACCCAACAACCCCAACCGCACTGCAGAAAGGGCAGCAGAGACAGGGATGGAGAACAGCTTCTCCATTTGGCTGCGTGGTGCTAGGCCAGCCCAGCAGAACCTGCCCGTCTTTGAGAAAGGCTTTTATTAGTTGAGTGTGATGTGTGGGCGAATTAGGGCACACGAACGTGCTTGCAGTCTCCTGCTGAGAGGGAGGATGCTCAGAGATCCTTACACACCCCTCAGAGGTGTTTGCACATTACGTGGTGTTTGCAGCCTATTTGTCCTACCTTTGATCATGCCCTTGCTGAATGTGTTCTAGTTGCATTCCCTTTCTCAGCATTGATCCTTTCTATAGTATTTTATAACAACTTGGGTATGAATTCTTTTACAGTTCTCTAATTAGTATTCTTTTGTTACAATGCTAAGGCAAGCCCTGGGTCTGTTAAACCAGCTGATAGTGTGGCCCAACATATACTCCTTCATACGTGTATGTGAGCGTTATGTAGCACATAATATGTGCTGCTTGTTAGATTTGGCATTGTATATATGCAATAAAAGTGATATCTGGGAGGCATATTTTTGATGCCTCGGATTTCAATCATACAAACTGACTTTGCTTATTTTTCATAGCAGGGGGTAGAATTAGACCTGATGATAAACTTTAAATGCAGGGAAAACCTGAATTTTAGGATAGCTGTATTACACCTGCAGGAAATAATCCCTTGGTTGGCTGTGCTGGCTGATGCCACAGTGAAGGTGTGAGTCTGCCCATGGCTCTGTCACAAGCCCTTCTCTCTGCATTTTTGGGCACATCTCCTGTCTGGGCTGGCTGTGAGGAGCAGGATTGGCTCCTGCGCCTACTGGTGGGAACAAGTGGCCGTATGGTGTGCTTGCCAGAGATTTACAATGAATACACCAAATATCTTTCCTCAAGCTGTGCTAGGAGACTGTGTGTGTTTAGACACATGCTGGATAACAGTACACCATCCCATGTATGCTTCCAAATCCTGTAAAATATCCCCTCTGCTTCCATTTCTTTTCCTGGAGAAGTTACCAGATGCTTCGTTATTGTTTTGTAAAATAGGCTGCATATTACCCATATGTTTTCCCCCTTGTTTTTCAGAAGGCAAACTAAACGTTGGTGCCTGTTTCAAGTATTCATTAAATATTTTAGGCAGGTTGGAAGTGAAGAGCAAGAGCTTTTCACAGTGAAGAGCAAGAGCTTTTCACAGCACAGAGCAGACAAATCTGGCCAGTGGGGCTGGTTGTGCAGGGGATGGGGCTGTGGAAGCTCCTGGGTGGCACAGGCTTAATGGGAAAGGATTAATAACCTTCATGCACTTGCACGAAAGGGAATATTTCAGGGTGTTAGCCAAACCTCCTTGCGAGAGGTGGTAAGAGGTTTTTGATCCTTTAATCTCCTTTTTGAAGAAAAGGAGATAAGTTTCTTCTGCTGCGTCTTGGGGGTTTATCAGCAGCACTGAGGTGGAGCAGGAACAGGAGGGAGATCGGGGCAGGCTCTGGGTCTTTCTTAAAGCCAGGCAAAAAAGGAAGAGGGGCTGTTCCCTGGGGCTGCTGAGCAGAGGCTGGCTGAGGTGAATGAGGCTTCATTACAGGTCTTCCTTTTATATTCTGCTGCTCCACAGAGCCTCTGTTCAGGGCATAAAGCTGCAGCTACACACACACCCTGTAAAAATGGGAATTCTGGGGCAAATACACCATTCACGTGGTGCAGCTATTCAGGTGAGTTTAGGTCTATGCAGAAAATGAAGACATGATTGAAAGTGAATTGTTTATAAATGAAGCACCTATCCCCAGAGTAAATATTAGCCAGAACCAGGGGATAGATTCCCGAGAATAGTGCCTCACTTCCCAAGTATTCCCTCTTGTGCTAATGCAGCTGTGCTGATACTTAGTGATTTGGAAGAATTTGGATGGAAAATGGGAGATATCCATGTTTTTCTTTGTTGAATTTTCAGGAAGAAACTACTGTTTCAAAGTTTCTGATAAATATTATGCTGTGTAAAACTCAGTCAAATGATGCATAACCCAACACATTTCCCTCTCAACAAATTCCTCAGTAACTTCTACACCGTTTCATCTTGATTTTGTAAATGGCTTTTTGTTAAACTTCTTTGCCATTCTTTAATGTGTCTTTTTGCACCTCTTCATCTAGTACAATGCTATAATAAAAAGCTTGCCTAGCAACCCGTGAATGCACTAAGTATTATGGAAAAACTTATTAACGTCACTTATTGACACAACCTCAACAATTCAGCTGTCAAAAGGTTGACACTTCAGTGGGTGACAAGTGCAAGAGATTATTAATAGTGTAATTTCTGCTGTGTTTCATGTGGTTCATGTTTCATGTGTTTCATATCAGAGTGGAACTATCAATTGCTTAAGGGTTAAATTTTGGCTGCTCTGAGATCAGCAGAAGGGACCAGAAGGAAACCAGAGGCCATAGGTTGACCACAGGTTCTTACTGTACCTGCTTTACTGCCAAGGGAGAGAAGGGCTCACCCAGTGTGGGATTTCTTTGGAGAAGAAAAGGTGATTCTGTGAGAAAGCTGGAGGCTTCCCTGGTACCTCACAGGGGTCTATAGATGGAAGGGGAAAGGTCTGTGATCTGGTGGCTTCTGTGCCGTTAGAAGGCTACAGGCAATTCTGCTTAGCATAATTTAGAAAGGGATGACCTTTCTCCAGAATACTTGAGTAACTTCCCAAGCAATGCTCCATGACTTTAGCTCCAGCCGTCTCTGCTATTTTGCTGTAAGTGCCACAGAATTTTATTTTATTTTAACTGTATCCTGACTACTACGCAGTGCTTTATAAATGTTTTCAGCCAGACCCCAGTGTCTCCCATGGAAGGGGTGCTGTGGTGCTGCTGTTGTTGCTCCGTGGCTGCAGCTGCAGTAAGTGCTGTAGTTGGCAGGGTGCACCTGTGACCTCCCTCCACTACCTGCTGCAATAATGCTCCAAAGGAGACAGGAACATGAAAATGGGGAGCCATGCTCTGACACCGAGTTACTGTGAGCAGGAGCTGTGCCCAGGGTGCAGCTTGGAGGATGTGTCCCCATCTCTGAGGGGACACCTGCTCTGGGTGGGGGGATAAAGCACGTCTCAATGCTGATGAGAATTCTGGCTGCTCTCACTGCGGGCTCTGCTCTGCTTTCCTGCCACGGGGGAAGTTTGCAGTTTAAGGCCATGATAAATGCTTTATTGCAGTGTTACTGCTCAGCCAGTGGCCGCCCTGCACTGATACCAAGTCTGGTTCCTGATGCCTTTGGCACACGCAGCCCCTGTGACCAACTGTGAGCTAACCAGAGCCAGCCAAGACCCAAATCCCAGGAATCTGGCCTCCTCATGTGCGTGTGAGTTCGGGGTGCTCAGAACTGGATGGCCTCAGCAGACGTAGGTCAGTCATCTCCTGAGTTTGTGCCTGCTCTCCTTCTGTAGGGTAATGCTAATAAAGGCATGACTTGGAAAATTAAGTAAAAAAAATAGAGGTTTGTCGTGCCTATGCTGTGCAGGTCTGCAAGGGAAGTTGCACACGTGCCAGGACAGTGCACACACAGTAAATCTCTGCCCTGTATTGAATATAAAATAAGCTATTTAATTACAAGCTACTAAGACTTTACAAGCAAGTGAATCTGATTCATGCACATCATAACTTGCATGAAAATAATGCCTGTACTTCAACAGATGAGCATATAAATGAAAATGTTAAAACTAAAATACTTTATTTCATCCTTAATTTGTGGTGGTTCAAGGCAATAACTGTCAGAGACAAATTAATATGCTTTATTAGGAAATCAACATGTTGGAGATGTAGCATAATCTGTTCTGCAAGGGAACCATGGCAGCATGTAATGACTGTACATAATGTATACAATTCCTATTGACTTTTCCTGGTTAGCAGAAATGAGTAGTAGCTTCTGAACTGGTAAGTGGAGAAATCTTGCAGAACTCCTGAAGTCTTTGAAACTAAGTGACAGCAATTTGGAAAACATATCGCTAAAGCTTAATTACTAGCAATTTTTAGCTGAATAGGAAAATGACACAGGGATGCTAATCATTAAATATGCTGAAAGTGTTGTTTCCATACCAACTCATGAATTCAGTCAACTTGTGTACGAGACACCTCTCAGTACAAGTTAGGAGATACCAATTCTTCCCAATTATCCACAGTTTGTTAGACCTTTAAACATCACACAATAAACACAGGAAGCTCCATTTCACAAATAGCTGAAAGTGGAATTGCCATTTAATGCTGTGGCCTTGGTCTTGCAGCCCATCGATGCTCTTCTGCGTAACGCTCTGGCACAATGCTTTAGGGTCTTGCACGTGTATTTAAAAAAATGCTACTCCTGATTGCTGTTCTGCACAGTTGAAGGAGCTTTCGTAACTAAAGGTGGAGAAAATTGATTAGAACAGGTAGACTGTGGTTAAAAGAAACAGTCATAAGTTCCCTGTTAATCGATGAAGTATTCTGTAGAGCAATAATGTATTCTGATGTTTTTCTCTGTATTTAAAGTGACTGGCAACAGGCCAGAGGCACAGAGACCATGGGGTGCAGTCTGGTTTGAAAACAGCAAACAGGATTTTAACTGTGTGGTGCCAATTGCCTTCCAGCATTTACAAAAAATGGATTTATAGCCCCAGCTAGGAGGGAATTAGTGATGCTTACCTTGCTCATTTAATACACTATCAGCTGTCTTGAATTGCTGGCTTGATTTGATCATTGGCATTCTGCAGGGGTAGGTGCAGGAGGGATAGGTGGGGGATAAAAAGCAAAGCAGGCAACAGTCACCTCCCCCAGCGGTGTTAATTAGCCCCTTCTTAAAGGGGGACACTAATTCACTGTGGCTTTTTGTACTTGAGGTTTACTCTTTGATAAATACGGTTCTGACACTTTGTCTGGCAGGGCCCTGGACTGCCTTCAGTAAAGAAGCTCCTGGAAAGCAACCCAAAGCCCAGACCTTTCCATAAGACTAGAGGTCATCCTATGTATTTCTTTTGTGCATGTGTGTACGTAAGTATGGTTCAAAGGCAACACTGTCTACCATCTGAGCAGTGAAAGTGCCATTTGGCACCTGCTGTGTGCTGCCACTGCCTGACATTGAACAGGTAGAGTCACCTACATTGCCTGGGTTATGCTGTACAGCAACTCGCTCTTTTTCTTTGGTTTTTGTGTAGTCATTCTTCCATTTCTTTGAACCTACACAGTGAACCTACCAGTGCTGAGCTGGTAATTCCCCTGTTAGCCCCTGTTTCTGTAGATGACACCCCACTGTGACTGGGGTGCTGCCCCAGTGGGGATGGGCTGTGCCAGCTGCTGTCCTGTGCTCCTGAGCTGTTCCTCCACCGGGCCAGGACTTTACTTTGTACTCAAAATAAATGCTGTCAGCACTGAGGAGGAGAAATACCTCGAATGGCTTGTCCTTTCCCTCTGCCTGGGAGTACAGAGAGGCATAAACTGACTCAGGGAAGGGCATATAGGAAGCAGCTTCACAAAAAGACCCCTCTTCCTTTGCCTATGATATTCAGTAGAAGAAATTACATGTATTTTAAAAGGGCCAACTGTGTTCTTGAGTGCATTTAGCACAGCACTGCTACCTGGTCAAAGGAGGTGATTGTCCTGCTCCGGTCTGTGCTTGGGGCTGGGGGGAGGGGCTCTCCTTGAGTCCTGGGGGCAGTTTTGGGCACCACAACATAAAAAAGACATGAAGCAATTGGAGAGTGTCCAAAGGAGGGACTTGGAGATGGTTCAGGGCCTGGAGGGGAAGCGTGTGAGGACACTGAGGGCACTTGGGGTGTTCAGCTGAGGAAGAGGAGACTGAGGGGAGAGCTCATTGCAGGGACAACTCCCTGGGGAAGGGCAGAGGAGGGGCAGGCACTGATCTCTGCTCTGGGGGACCAGGGACAGCACCCAGGGAAGGGCTGGAGCTGTGTCAGGGCAGGGTCAGGTGGGATCTCAGGGAAAGGTCCTTCCCCCAGAGGGTGGTGGGCACTGCTCAGGCTCCCCAGGGCAGTGGGCACGGCCCCAAGGCTGCCAGAGCTCCAGGAGGGTTTGGATGATGCTCTGGGGCACAGGGGGTCACTCTGGGTGATGTTCCTGGGCAGGGTCAGGAGTTGGACTGGATGATCCTGGTGGGTCCCTTCCAGCTCAGCATATTCTGGGATTCTGTGAAATACAGGAGAGTCTGATCTGGTCTGTGTAGCCGACTGTGGCTGCAGCATTTTGCAGAGCCCCTTCATGAAGACAGTGCAAGACAACCATCTGGTCCCTGCCCATCAGCATTCACAACCCTCCCAGCAATTTGCATTCTTAGTTTGCAGTGGAATTAGTGCTGTTTCCAAGACACAGGGGAGTCTAGAGAGACTTGTGAAGAGACTATTTTATTCCTTGTGATACCATTTATTAGGGAGATAATTAAAAATTCACCATAAATGTTCTTTAATTAATACATCAAGATGAGAATGTAAAGTCCTTAGGGTGAAAGAAGAAACTTCACCTTTAAATAGAAAATGTACCTTACTTGCTTTAAAGTAGACCTCAGAGAATGGCAGTTTTACTTATCTCAGCTTTTAGGAAGTTGAAATTTCTTTGTAACAGGTAGATAATGGTTTCAGCTGCCTTTTTTTTTTTT